>JAHLJT010009436.1:148166586-148296603 GCA_031308135.1 Acheta domesticus | reverse complement strand
AAATTAGGTTCGCCGTTGCTGATTACATTAATCACTTTTACATTAAATAAACATTGAGTTCGATAGGAGTTCCGTTACTGAATTGGATTGTATCATCGAATCCAACAAACACCTGAAAGCAAGATTGTTGCCAGTTTTGTATACATATCCATTATTATTAATAAGTTTAGATAGTTCTATTCCTTTTGAACAACAGTTGTGACTGAACAACAGTTGTGAGTTGAATCAATATGTTGACGCACGGCCATCGAGATATTTGCGAAAATGAACAAAGTGGGAGATGATGCTTGGACTCGATGGCGATCGGATACGAGAACGTTGCTAAGTTAGCATTAAAATTTTATCTTGTAATTTTAACGCGATAGTTTTGAACGCGGGTGAAAATGTTATGGCTGAATAATGACTTTTAGAAGTATAATTATTAGGAAAAGTGCAGAATTACAATTAAAAAATAATTGTGCGTATAGAAGGACGGACATATTGATGTGGAATAAAACCAACAAAAATGGAAGTGGATCGAACCTTGGACGACGGTCAAAAAAGCGGCCATTCTGCGAAAGGAAAGTAAACGGGGGACATTTTTCAATTTCATTTGGTGTAGGATGATCAAGATTTGTTTTAAAATTAGAATTAAATTAATATTCAAAATAGTCAGATGGCCATGCATGAATTTAGGAAGGGAATTACGAAATAATAATTTGCAAAGTAACAATAAGGAATTTATAATTTGATTGAGATTTTAATTAAATTGAGATTTTATTTTCAACTAGGATGTTTGTTTCGATGTTTGTTTTTGCAGAATACAATTAGCATATGTTATTCTACTACTCTTATTTCTCTGTAATAGTGAGGAGAATTCCCTATCTCATGTAGAAAAAGATCAATAGTAACATACGTAAATATTGCACCGCCGAGATCCTGTATAGGCGGTCTGTCGAACTCGTTCAATATTTATCGTGACCTGGACTACCTCGATACGACCTATGGGCTACGGTCGCGCAAATGTTCAAATGATATTTAAATATAATCAGTAATTGAAACGGTTACAAAGAGCAATGACCGTCAGATTAGCCCGTAGCATTATTAATATTTCAACATAATTAATGGTAGTGGAAGAGAAAGAGGAAAGTTTAGACTGGTAAATCTCAAATACAGCATAAACAGTTTCATGTAATTCTCTGAGATTTTAGTGGAAACCACTGTCCGAAGTTTTGTTAGCTTTTGCGAGAAATTTTGCAGGAACTTCACAATGTTCTTTTATTTTGTACAATAAATCAGTCCAATAACGATAATGCAATAGTAATTAAATATACACTCTGTTTTGTTTATCTGACGTCATATTACAATGCAATTTTAAATATTACAATGCACGTCATACTGACAAATGACTATTACAATGCGTCTTGTCACTTTAAACCCAAGAAATGTTATAAAATATTTCGAATTCTCGTTTTATTCAGCAACAAACTAGTAAACCATAAAGTTTTGTATGCACCACGGGCGTTATTAGATGTTTTTGTCCCCTCAGACGACTTCCAACCCCTCAGGACCAGAGGCCCTCGGGTTTGGATATCGCCCTCGAGGCAAAAATATTTATTGAACGCCCTTGATGCATAAATAATTATATGTTACAGTAAAACGGAGCATCAACAATATTTAATAGTATAGTTATAGTTATTGCCACGCAAAGAAAAAACATGTTTATTAATTACAGAAGTTCCTGAACGCAAGAAGGACGTGCTATTCTGACTTGAATAGGACAAGCTGATAAGTTTATAACAACGAAATTATTGTACATATATTATATTGTTGATAATTTTAAGTGATTAAATAAATTAATACAAAATAGAAGTTCTCGAGTTTTGTTCAAGTAAAGACAAGACGAAAGCACTTCAAAAGAAAAATATAATGTAGTTGTACGAGGGGTATTTCTTCTATAATGTAGTTGTACGAGGGGTCCATAGCAACATTGAATAATCTTTTCACAATATTATTCATCTTGAAATATATTGCTTCAATACTCTACATATGATGGACACTGCTTCATTTAATACAGTTGGTATCGTTCATTGTACTGTTCAATATTGTTATAAACCTTTTATCGATACTGAACGCATGGATAAAATAAAGTACGAAATAATACATTTTGAAAATGATGTATAAGAATTGTAATACACATAAACATTTTTTCCCAGAGCTTTTATCCACCCAACAGCCGGTTATCCTTTACGACCTAATGAAACGCATATTCGACCATATACTAGACACCAACACACTTGCGGACTCTTCTGATCTAGGGTCAGCAGAATTTGAGGCCGTCCGCGACAATCAATCACGCCTAAAGCAGGACTCGAACCCGCGACCCTTCGGACTGAAACACTGAGTCGGTACACCCTCATAGCCACCTCGGCCATCCAGGTCTACCCACATAAACATAATTAAAACATTCCGAAAAATAGTTTTTTTTCATAAAGCACTTAGCTCTTACCGTATTTTCAATAGTCAATCAACACAATTCGATTTTGACTAAATGAACAATTCTACATGAGAGATGCCCTTCCTTTAATATTGAGGAATTGATATTCTGTGTTGTTTATTTTTTCAAAAATAATATCGATAGTGATATCAAAACTAGAATGTGTATATTTCTAGGTGCACCCATTTCTGCATTATACTCTATTAGTTCTTCATTTGGACATGAACCCTGGTTTTGCATCTAAAGTAGGGCGGCGAATCCGCGCTGATCGCTGTCACTGACCCACAGCGAGGACCGCCCCTCGCCGCGGATGAGCCGGCCCAGCCGGGCGGCGGCCGCGGGGCTACCATTCACCGGGAATTTCAGATTGGTTTCCACCGGCGAGCGGCGTCCGCGTTGGGGCGTCGCCCGTTCGCACACTATAGTGCGGTTTTTCTGTCTCTCAAACCCCTACGGCCACGATGGAATATCACATGGGATTTCGCGTCTTTCTCCGTTGTGCCGCTAGAAGGCGCATGATCGCAAGCACTGCTTGATACATTCGCGATCATGCGATGGCTGGCGGCACGCCTGAAAACGTCGCGAAATACCGTGACATAGTCCATCGTGAAGACAGGCCTCGAGGCGCAAAGTTAGTAAAATAGCAGTACAGTGATGCGACATCGATGTCGATGTATTCAAAACATTGATGTTTGAAATATTGATATGTTGAAGCTGATATTTTTTATCATCAATATTTTGTGCTCGATGTTTTTGGTTACCGATTTTTTAAAATTTTTTTATGTAAGGTCGCCTCAACTTGTGTGTCATTAGCGACCACAATTGGATTTTAATTTATGGTATCTACGAGGATGAAACGAAATGGTGATGATAGGGGTGAAAGGACGAACACATACAACCATGCCCAAGGCGGGACTCAAACCCTCGGACTCGGACCGCGATCGCAACGGCACTACTGGCTTCGCGATCTCGGCCACCTGGCCGGCTGATGTTTTCTTTGTAAATTAATAATTCTCATAATCACAATTTTGTAAAAGTAAAGAAAAAATGAAAAAATAACACGTAGTACCACTGCCAGTATTTGTGTTCGAAACAAAGGAACTAGTGCTACCTTCATCGAGCAGATTATTTTTCATCCGAGATGATCCAGATCTCCTATTATTTCCTACGCGTTTCATCTTATTTTACACTTGGAGAGGGGGTCAACACACGCGCTGTGGTAGCAGGGCTTCCCGCTTTCTTCCCTCACCCTTGTTCTGCGAAGTAGGGACTAGCCCTTTTATACCAGGCTTAGTTTTGTCCATGGTTTTTATATTTTCTTTGTTTTTAGTTAAATCTTAATAACTATTTCACTCATGTCTGCCCGTGTCGTAAGTAACTAATACTAAGCAAGGATATCTTCAAATTAAACCAATCCCAGATGTCTGTCGCCATTTATGATAATCACTTTGTTTACCTTTTTACTGTAACGAGCAATTGTTTCAAGTCCAAAATAGCTCGTGCGCATCAATACAATATTAAAATGTGTCGGTTTGATAATTTTTAAAATTCTGAAATAGAATATATTATTAAAGACTCAGTGCCGAAAAACAGCAAAAGGAACAGAGAAAGCGTGTCAAGAAAGAAAATACAAATGGACAGCACAAACTACAAATGAAGAAATTACACATAGTTTAGGCAATTAATATGCAAAGATTAGATGGTGAAGAGTACAAACAATATGCTATCAAAACTATGTGGAACGTTACAACCAAAATTATTCACGAAAATACTTTAATGAGTACACATATGTGTTCAGTCCATTCGAAATTGACGAATCCCGCTGATAATTCATCTTGTGCATCTTCCATTTCAAATACTTCCACAGAATACCAAGACATGGGAAACTGAACAACCTACAACTTTCATAATTGTGCTTTGAATAAATATTATTGTACGTAGCTTTGTTGTTATTATTTTTTTTGAAAGTTTGATTACCATAAAATCGAAATATATTTGAAATCATTTTCTGGATGAAACTGTTATTCATATTTTACTTGATTCAGTTCAGTTCATTCGAAATTGACGAATTCCGCTGCTAATTCAGTTTGTAGGTAGATCCCGGGCGAAAGCCCCCAATAACAAAAGTTAAAGTAGTATAAGTTTGTGAAATACAATTTATATTAAATTATTATATTCATTGCGTTAACATATTGAACTTTACTACACGCCAATAGTAAACAAAGATTCCGTTCATGGAGTCGATTCCCGTCTAAGGATCCGAATCAGTAAACCAAAGGAACCGTGCTACCCTGAACCCGGGATCAACCCATTTCAAATACCTCCACGGAACACCAAGACTTGGAAAACCCAACTTCCTACAACTTTAATAATAGTGTTTTTAATAAATGTTCTTGTAAGTAGCTTTGTTATAATTGTTTTCTCAAAGTTTATTACCGTAAAATTGAAACATATTTGAAATTATTTTCTGCTTTAAACTGTTATTCAAATGTTACTCGATTATAAGTTATTCCAGGAGGCAGCGATAAGTCGGAGCAGAATGAAAGTTTCTCATTTTTCGGTAGTAATTTTCAGTAATATTTCTCTTTTTTGTAATTCCTGTGATTTAAATTATCCCTTCGATTCATGTAATATGTTTATTCTTGAAATTGTCACAATAAATATCACTCGAAGTGCTGTGATAGCTGGTTAATTCACGACTCGCTACGCGCCATTCCAGGGAAAATATCCCATTAAAACAAAAATAGTAATTGAGGAACTCACAATGGAACAGGTCGGATCGGACACTTTCATTACTTAGGCTGCGATATATCATGATCATAATGAAGATATTTCTAATAAAGTAAGTAGATTGCAAAGAATTTGTAATACTATCAATAAAAAACCTCAGAAATAAACAAGACGAGAGACACAAAGTTAAACAAGGTAGTGGCAGTCCCCATCTTCCTCTATGGTCCCGTGTCTTCGATATACAGAAAAAATAATTTTTTACGAGAAATCAGAAATGACCTTCCTCAGAACGGTAAAAAGATATTCAAGACTCCACAAGATAAAAGGCGACGACAAAAGAAAACAACTTAATATCCTCTCTTTAATACCTCGGATCGAACTTAACAGAAATAAATGGCAAAAGACTTTGCCGAAACTAGCTTTAAATTGTAAATCTGGAGGCAAGAGAGACCCTGGGCGATCGAAATGAAGATGGGTGGAGAAGCCGAATAGACGTTGGCCTAATCCCTGAAGAAAGAAGAAGATTATTTCAAAGACTTCAAACATCTCTCGGGCCCGGTTACCCGTAAAACTGATAGGTTTAGGCACTATTCACTTCAATCGCAGTGTTCATTCCCCCCATCACTTGTCTCCATGTAAGTTTACTGATGCAGAAGATACGTGTGTTGGGGACAGGAGACAATGGGGCCGCCGACGTACGCCTTGCTCCACTTGATCCCGCACGATCGACTAAAGTAGCAACATTTATGAATTTTGTACTGTTTTTTGGTAAAAATTTCTTACATCTACTTGCCTCCTGCATCAATATTAGTAATAATACTAGCAGATCTTACCACCGAAAAGTGTACCAAGTTAGTGCTGAAATGCTCCTAATGTGCTCGAGTTATGCTTAACACACGCACACATTCATAAAGACATGCATTCCCCCCCCCCTCTCTCTCTCTCTCTCTCTCTCTCTATATATATATATATATATATATATATATATATATAATGTGTGTGTAAATATATAAAATACAACGTAATATTATTGCATACACATAATTATAATATTATTACATATATTTTATAATTGTCTGCATAAAGATATGCTGACAATTTATATTTTAGTCTCAGGTATTCTAAAAACTGTTTTATCACCAACGTCAACCTCGAATTTTCGGAGCAAATACAATACTTTTCCCTCATATAGCGCTACGTATACACGATAAAAAGTAAAAGGGCGAATGCCAGTGATTGTTTGATTGAGCGAATGTCCAGCCAAGGCGGTGGATTTTGGCAAAGGAAGCCGGTGGCGTGGGAGCGCCGCGGCAGGGCGGTGGGCGAACGCGTGGAAAGTGGGGCAGGCACGGCGCGCACGGTGGCGGCAACGGCTCAACGCGGGCGCGCGGGCGAGGTTCGGGCGCGCCGCGTCCCGGAGCGGCCCGGGGGCGGCCAGGGCGCCTGCGCGCGGCTATTGACCACCATCGGCGCTGCCGCTCACCTCCGCAGCGTCCGTCCGGGAGATCTCCTCCCCGCCCCCGCGCCTCTCCGCCACGTGGATGTTCTCTGCCCCGCCCCGCCCCGCGCCTCCCCGCCGCTAAGACCCTTCCCCGCCCTCCCCGCTCCTCCAGTCCCCGTGCTGGATTCCCCGGCGCGGTGGCGTCTTGCTGCAAGTTGCAGCCCATCCGCAAAGGGCGCGCTGACCTTTAGCCGCCCCCACCGCCAGACCCTCGGAAGACGCTGCTAGCGGCAAACAGATCGAGAGCGGAAGCACTGTTCACTGCCCGGACGCACGGCCGGATTCAGGGGGCTCTGGACATGACCATTCTAGGAGACTTTCTAATCATTTTGAAATTTCGAACCGTAATCAAAATGACATAAATAACAAATATTTAAATTTAATATTAAAATAACTCGCACGAAGATCGCGATTAAGATCACTCGCACGAAGTGATTTCTTTTTAATGTTAATGTGTCAAGGGATATTGACCGAACATTTCTGGTTGTTGTGCAACACTGCAACAATGCCCCAAACCGCCATTGTTTAATTCTCCATTTATACGCTAAAGCACTTTTTTGGAAATTTCTAAGAATATCATGGCCAAATCTGATAACAAATATCAGTTCCCCTTCAGGAGACCGAGACGCGTCGAATGACACCTCGTATGTCTCGATTGGAAGTGGCCTAACCGTGAGGCACGGAACCGTATTTCCTCCCAACACGCACACGAGTTTACTCAAATACTATATGGGGATTAACAATATCAAAAAATGATGATGAGACAGAAAGATAAAGTGATAATAGAGTATTATGCACCTAGTTTATACTGTTGAGCTTTATTACATGAGTACATGTTTTGAAAACGAGCGATGTTGGGAGCGAGTTTACAAATTTGTACTAATGCAATAAAGCAATATTATATTGCATACATTATATTGCTGTTATACAAAAAGT
This sequence comes from Acheta domesticus, assembly GCA_031308135.1. Lineage (NCBI taxonomy): Eukaryota > Metazoa > Arthropoda > Insecta > Orthoptera > Gryllidae > Acheta > Acheta domesticus. Next base: position 148,288,960 of record JAHLJT010009436.1, on the reverse strand, counting down.
AAATTTATAAGAGACGAAGTTACAGTTTGGAAAGAACTTCAATGTGATGTCACGGGTGTTTGTTTATCTTTTGCAAATAACCAACTGTTCAGAAAACGATAGTTGGTTGTTCGGTTTACTGCTACCCCCCATGATTCTCTAGTGGGGATTGGCTGCATGTGTGTAACGACGCAATTATTCGTGCCCTAAACGGCAAATAGTGTATCATAATCTGTGCCATAAGACGTAATTTTACGAATGATTTCTTGTAAATTAAAAGGTCGTTTGTAATGCTACAATAAAAAAAGTAAACCTAATTTTTAAATAATTGTCGACTTCCCCGTTGCACGGCTCTATTACTATGTGTCCACCTTTTAATTGTATAAATAGTATTATGTCAATTTTTACTTTAAATAAATGAAATAACGATAAATAAATGAAATGAAATCAAATAAAATCAAGCTACGCCATGCAATACTTGTCATATTCTATATTTAAGAGGAAATGTAGACTTTTATTACATTTTAAATATAAGGTAAACTATATTTGTTATTATTATTATTGTTGTTGTTTTTAAAGCATTGAAGGCTTTCACGGCCGGAGTCAATATTCTTGATGTCTTCCGGGCTGTCCCCCGCGGTCCCCACCCGATGCCCACCGCAGTCGTGGGCGAAACGTTTGGCAGTTCCAAGCCAATTGGACCACGGCCCATCAGCCCGGAAGACATCAAGAATAATGTTGTTGTTTTTGTTGGAGCCTGTACAGATCCCGTCGAGGGCTAAAGCTGTTACCAGGGTGTAGACATAAGATTGATTGTAATTTACGTTATTGCTATTACACATTATATCTTATTTCTATTTTGTGTGAATAAACGAAGCTTAAACTAATACGTTATTTCTTCTTCCTGTTTTCGATACACATTAATATATACAAGAATTTAAGAGGGGTATAATTGCAAGAGTGGTATGTTCAAGAAAGCGAGCGTCGATAGGAGCGAGTTTTCTTATATTTACCACGAGTGCAATTATACCACTTTATATACATCTTACGTTCAATATTTTTTCGTTTCCGTTCACGAATAATTTAAATTTTGGGACATTTAAGCACATCTTTTCCACTCGAGGCATTACGTATTCATTTGTGTTTCTTTGGAAAACCCTTTTTTTCCATCCGTAGTGCAACACTTAATGGTTTTGGTGAATTTTCATTTTTACGGGGGGCTCCCAGGAGAGAGGCTTAGCATCTACACAAATCCGGAATTAACCAGAGCCAAGGGTTAGGGTTCGAATTCCGCTCAAGGCGCGGATCAGGCGGCGGCGGCGTGGAGGCCCCTGGCAGACTGCCACGCTCTTCTCCACTCGCAACATTTCATCATCGGTGAGAGCCCGCACCACACCCACGTGCTTCGGGCAAGAGCACTTGATGATACGAGTGCGTAAGAGAGATTTACGATCTTTCTCTCTCTTTTTAACTTTAAGAACACGTGCTTCATTATGAATCTCGCAATAACACAGGAATGGGTGCGCAATTCAGCTATTAGCGCACCCTGCTAGAAAAACGCATTAATTTCACTGTGAAAATAAATATTACTATTTTGGTTTTTGATGACCAGCGTGAACTATAATTGTACTGACACATTTATGTAGCGAAGAAGAATATTTTTTGTATTTTTTGTATTTTTACATTTGTGAATCAATTTCAATCATGTATTGTAATGTAGCTCTATGTCCAAACATCACGTAAATGTATTATAATATATGTACATTTTGTGTTTGATACCGGCTCCTAATTAATATGGTTCCTACATTGAGTATTATAGTAATTGTAGATAGCTGTATTGGATTCAAATATGCTCCCACACTTAAGTCAGTTTTGACAAACTGTTACTCGGATTCGTAAATGTTGAATCTAAGCAATGGTAGGAATCCGAGTTTCATACATAGAGGATGGCAGGAATGACGTAGATGGAATTTGCTTATTACTTGCGATCAACTTGTTCTGTAAAATTGAGTTATGGGAGTTAAAATATGTCCCTAGAATATTATCCTATATGTCAGGCGGCAATGTAGTCCTTTCAAAAATACATGCAACAAACTCAGTCTAGAGTGGCTGATTTGAGAGCATTCAGAGTGCATAGTGTATTTAACTTAATTTCGAATTCAATTCATTTGTGAATGGATTTATATTAGGAAATATTAGAATTCATAAAATTATAATTAATTTATTGGGACGTGACGTTTGATGTAGACAGTAGTTAATAGGAAGCAGTTAATATTATTTGTAATATTACTTACATTACGAAACTGAGTGATTATTGTTGCTGAACATGGTCCATGAAAATATAAGAATATTTCTATCCTAAGTCTTATTACGACACTGATCTCGGTTTCGTAAAGTTTGAATTTAGACAATCGAAGTAAACGAATGCAAATAAACAATTGAAGGGCTCAGTAAAACAAAGGGCTATCCCACCTTGGCATTGGTCAGACATAATGAGGGTTTTACCTTAACTTCCCTCCTGTAACTCAGTACATTTTAAAACTTTTAAACACAGTACACTTGCATAAAAATCCATACTGAATTTAAATAACATATTACACTAAAAGAATAATACGTGAAGTTTTGCATAATGTTAATAACTCAATTTTATTAAAACTGTGGGATAGCCCCTTGTTCTTAAGTCTGTGTCTAGATGAAAAATTAAGTCGTGGAGAAGATTCTTTAATATTTCTAGAAAGTTCTTTCATTCGTTTCATTTTCACGGTGACTTAATTTGCCACACGAATTTGATTTTGAAAACCCACTTATTTTGGACACCGAGGTCAGAAGATTCCTTCGACTTATTTCACAAACACTTCAGATTAAATTAAATCAAGCTATCAATACTAATGTAGAAATGAATGTTTTCACCAACGCCTATGACAATGTGTTATACAAAATTACGAAAGATCAGGAGTAATGCCTAATTTTATTCGCAAAGTTGCCTCACTGCATATTCATACGCCGTGCTTACGTTATTCATCCTTGCGACAGTTTATATTCTTTTAGAACACTGTGGGAGAGGTCGTTGATAAGTTCACAATGTGTCCTCGCGTGTTTCATAGTTGAAACTTGCCAGATAACAAAATGGGACAACAGTTCCCTCACTAAGGTGAGTGTCTCATTGAATTGCATCGATTGTGTTTTGTGCTGTTTTGTCTTTAATAATGTAATTTTATACTTTTAATATTTTAATATTTCAACAAGTTTTGATGAACAATTTGCTTTTAGATATTACTTTTGACTTGTTTGATATTATGATTAACTTTTACCCAATTGACATTGAAAATAATTTTAACTGAATTGTATTAACTTTTACTTAAGTGACAAATTGTAACAGTTTGTAAACTAAGCAATTTGATATAGTGATAGAATATTGATTTCTGTATCCGGTAATTGTAGGAACCTGAAACACGCTACGAAACGTTGTGTAAGTGGTGAATAATAAAGGATTGTCATAAAGAAAATTGGGTGCGTTTTATTTATATATATTATATATTTTATATATTATTCTCAGAATTCTTGATTGGTTGTCTTCCTATCATCCTCGTTTGATAATTCTCCAATCACGAATTTTAATACCTTATGATACTTATGCCGTTAAATAAATCTTAAAATTTCCCTACTTTTAACACATTTGCGGATGTTCAACCACGAAAAAGTTCGAGGTTGTGGTACCAACGGTAGATGGTGTGACCGACATCTAACGATCCTTTCTTTCTGGACGACACTATTTTCTTATTTTAATTACAATTTTATTAAAAATTCGAAAAATGTCACACATTGCTCTTTGCCTTTATATTATTGTTCTATGTTTGTAATACATTATGAGTTGAATACTGTGGATTTAGTTTCTATACTATTTCGCTTTATTGACCTCTTATCTTGCCCTTGTTATGGCCTTCGTAATTACTTCATTTTTACTTTCCTGTAAACGTACGTATATACGGAGTAGTATAGCTACGTATATTACTCCGTATATACGTACTACAGGGAAAGGTATGTACTGCTGCGCGAAAAAACGGCGGATTTTCGGCAGAAAAAATTCATTGCCAGGCCCTGATAACGAACAAGAGGATGAAACCAGTTGCTAAATTAAGAAAAAATTGCCTAGCGCGTGGTGTAGCCACAATCCCTGTTTTGTGGGTTCTTAATACCGAAAAACTAAATGAAAGCAAAACGTCCGTCTGTACGTCCGTCTGTGAACACTACCAGCGCCTAAACCATACGAAGGATTTTTTTAAATTAAAGAAACCCCTGTCTCTCTAGGTCGAGTCGCATCTTTGAGATTTTGAAAAAAAAAATCTATAAAATTTGAGGGTAATTCGCATGAAACCCCCCGGACATTTTCAAAATCTTCTCAAAAACGGCTCCAATTTTTTTCTTTAAATTTATTGCAAGAATGGAGTAATATACATTATTAATGTGGCATAGATCCAATTTTCACGGTTAACACTGAATTTTCGAAAATTGCAAAAGTTTGAATGTTTTCGGGCTATTCCTACAAAATTACAAAACTACAAAATTAAAGATAGAGATTTAACCTTCAAATAAAATTTGTTCTCTATAGTGAGTTCTTTCTTTAAGGTCATGTACATTTTTTTGAAAAGTTTAGTAGTTTTCGCGCAATATTGTGTGCAATGTGTGCAATTAAAAAAAAAGATTTTCTCAAAAACGGCTCCATATTTTTTCTTTTCAAATTTCGTAGATAGTGCCTCCGCGGAGGGAATGCGCATCCGCCAGTGAGAGATTGCGCGTCGGAGGAAATGGCGAGCGGATACCAGTGGATACTTCCTGGAGGCCAGTAGTCGGATGGCGGAAGGCCAGTGGCTGGCCGTGACCTTCAGCCACGGGCCCTCTACCGGCCTTAGATTCCCGCCTCCGCTCCTGAACTGAGACACCATCAGAAATGAATACCTGCCAGCAAAAATGTTGTAACCCTCAAAACGCAAATTTAGCGTCACAGGACTTTCCTCCTCCATTATTACTACGTTTATGTACCCCTGTGATTTGTGGCGTAATTAAAAAAGAAGAAACTAGTGGTGCAACAGAATGGCACCGAATTTCCCGTATTAGTTTTCTATTTCCTTGGGCTTGGGCTGCTACTCGGGATTGCCACATACTCGAGGCAGCTGCTACTATCGCCGCCAAAAATATATTTTTTCGACATTTTATTAATTTTTCGGTTTCCTAATGGTAGAACGGAAATATTAATTTTAGAATACTAAATAACACAAAAACTTCGTCCTAAATGGACATTTTCTTTTAAAAATTTGGAGCTGTTTTTTAAGAAAATGGCGGTTAAGCGATACTAAAACTGCGAAATTTGAAGGTGTTTTCAACAAAAAAATTTTGTGTTTTCGAAAAACTTCATTTGAAATCATTTGAATAACATTAAGGTACATATAAAAAAGTGGTTGCAAATTGTTGGTAATGTGCATATTAAAGGTGCAATGACATAATGATACCCTAAACCACCTAAGACGGTCTGGAAAACTTCATGTTTTCTAAGAACCTGTATCGATTATAACACGAACCAAAAAATAAAACGACCAAATGGGGTGAGATGCGCCGTACATTCCCTGCGGGGCCGCTTCTCTGCCATCTCTGGCGCTCCCTGCATCCCCTCCAGCCGGGCTGCTGCAGCGCTCTGCGCGTGGCTGCGCGCGTAGCGTAGGGCCCTGCCCTTGCGCGGAGTGAGGGAAGGGCGAGGTCAGTGACCGTCCGTGACCGCCAAGGGCAGAGGCCCAGCATCGACCGTTCCATCCCTTTCCCCCCTTCTCACCCTCGACTCGCCACGCTCTGGGGCAACGTTGCCCCAGGACCAGAGGCGACGGTACCCTCATCTCACTGCGAGTGTGCGACTATACTTATATGCTGGGCAGAAAATCGACTTTACCGACCGAATTAAATGAAGATCACTTCAGTAACTTTACCATGAACATGTCATTGAATCATTGAAAATATTTTTCTCAAAGCTTATTTTGTATTGTGTATACTACTATGTTACTTTTAACTTTAAATAAATGAAATGTTAAATAAATAAAATGAAATCATGCTATGCGATGCAATACTTGACACATTCTATATTTAAGAGGAGGTACAGAATTTTATTACATTATACATTTAATGTAAACTATTATTGTTAGTATTATTACTCTACATCACGACTAAAGATGTTATGTGTAGGCTAAATATAAAATCTACTCCAGGTTGTAACCCAGGACCTTGTACCTAAGGAGCAGATCTAGGGACTGTCGGTGCTTCTACAATTCTTTGCGCAATATGTGGGCTGTTCCAAATAATGCGATTTCTTGCACTTCCCAATCTTTTGAATTACCAGGTAGTTTAGACAAGTTCTTACACAGATTTTGCAGAGCAAATTCCAGAGCTCCGATAACTATCGGTACGACCTGTGCTTTTACGCCCCACATTCGGCTGATCTCCATTTCCAAACACTTGTATTTAAGACGTTTCTCTGCCTCCTTGGTAACGTCGTTTTGATCGCAAGGTACAGCAACATCGACAAGTAAACACGATTTGTTCTCCAAATCCCGGATAACCATATCCGGTTTGTTTGCCGCTATCGTGCGATCAGTTTGAATTTGTTGGTCGTACAACATCGTACACAATCCAACAGACGTCACTGGTTTTGATGAGTGTTCGTACCACTTGAGGCATGTGTTTGGAACTTCGAGGACATATTGGAACCTTTTGGAACTTCGAACACATCTGCCAGTGGAGGTAGCTACACACCCTGTCGTGTCTTTTCAAGTAATCGGTCTTTGCTAAGATTGGACAAGCTGAGACAATATGATCAATGGTTTCTGCGTGTTCCTGACAAATGCGGCCTTTATCATCTTGGGAGATTTTGAGAACCATTTTATCATAATGTCGTGTTCTCAACGCCTGATCTTGGGCAGCTATTGTAAGTTCTTTCGTTTCTGGCTTCACTTCTTCCCCTTTTAAGCCACATAAATGATTGATCTTTATTGATCTGTGCTCTGTCCATTCATTTCAAATATTGTCCGTGGAGTGGTTTGTCTCTCCACGACTTCTTTAACATATTTTGAGTCTCACATTTCATGTTAAATAGCGTCAGAAGTTCAATGTCTTTGTCATTATTTTCTTTGCAATGGTTCTTGCTACACTAACAATGCCTATGTTTCCCATTCTTCGGTCAGATTTAATGATCTGCCTCATTAGAGGGTCATCTTGATGACTGACTACATACTTTCCCATCCCGACTATTGCGTTGTGCCAGGAGACCTCAATTTGTCTGAGGCCTCTTCCTCCTTCCTTACGTGACACATCAGCTCGATGGTGGGAAACATGAAGCATTGTTAGCAGTTTTTTGGTTTTTCGGTCCATGATGCGAATTTCTTGCTCAGTCCAATCCACTAGTCCGGAACTGTACCCAACTACAGGAACCGCCAAACTATTATTATTATTATTATTATTCCATTACATCACGACTAAAGATCTTATGAGTCGGCTGAATATAAAATCTACTCCAGGTTGCAACCATCTACCTAAGGAGCAGATTCGGTGACTATCAGTGCCTCTACAATACTTTACGCAAAATGTGGGCTGTTCCAAATAAAGCAATTTCTTGCACTTCCCAGTCTTTTGAATTACCTGGGAGTTTAGACAAGTTCTTACTCAAATTTTGCGGAACAAATCCCAGAGCTCCGATAACTATCGGGACGACCTGTGCTTTTACGCCCCACATTCGGCTGATCTCGATTTCCAAACTCTTGTATTTAAGACGTTTCTCTGCCTCCTTGGTAACGACGTTTTGATCGCAAGGTACAGCAACATCGATAAGTAAACACGATTTTTTGGCCAAATCCCGGATAACTATATCCGGTTTGTTTGCCGCTATCGTGCGATCAGTTTGAATTTGTTGGTCGTACAATATAGTACACAATCCAACAGACGTCACCGGTTTCGGTGAGTGTTCGTACCACTTGGGGCATGTGTTTGGAACTTCGAGGGCAGTACAGATCTGCCAGTGGAGGTAGCTACACACCCTGTCATGTCTTTTAAGGTATTCGGTCTTTGCTAGGATTGGACAAGCTGAGACAATATGATCAATGGTTTCTGCTTGCTCCAGGCAAATGCGGCATTTGTCATCTTGGGAAATTTTGAGAACCGCTTTATCATAATGTCGTGTTCTCAAGGCCTGATCTTGGGCAGCTATTACAAGTGCTTCCGATTCTGGCTTCATCCTTCCCCTTTTAAGCCACATAAATGATTGATCTTTATTGATCTGCACCTTGTCCATTCTTTTTAGGTATTGTACCGTGGAGTGGTTTGTCTCTCCACGATTTCTTTAACATTTTTTGTGTCTCACACTTCATGTTTAGCAGCATCAGAAGTTCAGTGTCTGTGTTATTCGACGTGTCTTGCCTTGTTTTCTTCGCAATGTTTCTTGCTACACTAACAATGCCTCTGTTTCCCATTCTTCGGTCAGATTTCATGACCTGCCTCATTAGAGGGTCGTCTTGATGGCTGACTACATACTTACCCAACCCGACTATTGCGTTGTGCCAGGAGGCCTCAATTTGTCTGAGGCCTCTTCCTCCTTCCTTACGTGCCACATAAAGTCTATGTATATCAGCTCGAGGGTGGGAAACATGATGCATTGTCAGCAGTTTTCTGGTTTTTCGATCCATGGTGCGAATTTCTTGCTCAGTCCAGTCCACTAGTCCAAAACTGTATTCGGCTACAGGTACCGCCAAACTACCTATTGCAGATATTTTATTCCTGGAATTCAGAGCGGACTGCAGGACCAGTCTCACTCTTCTATAATACTCCCTACGAATTCTCTCTTTCATTCTGTCATTCGAGATGGTTTCACATTCTTCAATGCCCAGATATTTGTAAGTTTTACCTGGCTCAAGATCTTGAATCACAGTGTGCGTATCAATTTCAATGTTCTCAGACGTTGTGAGTTTCCCTCTTTTTAAATTGATTTTTGCACACTTGTCAAGACCAAACTTCATGCAGATGTCATTGCTAAAGTCATTCACGACAGACAGCATTTGGGAGAGAATCGCTTCATTCTTGGCAAACACTTTCAGATCATCCATGTAAAACAAATGTGATACTGGCCTTTCATCACCATGGAGCTTAAAACCAAAGTCAGCTTGCGACAACTGTCTCGATAGTGGGATCAAACTAATGCAAAACAGCAGAGGGGATAGTGAATCTCCTTGAAAAATACCCCTGTTAATCTGAATACTTCTGGTTTCTACTGCTCCTTTCCGCTGTGGATTAGTAACCTGGTACTCCACGACTTCATACTAGCCTTGCAAAACTCAACAAGTCTAGGATGAAATCGATAGATCTCCAGGGTCTTCAAAATCCAATCGTGTGGTACACTATCAAAGGCCTTTTGGTAGTCAATCCAAGCCATGCTCAAATTACGTTTGCGTTTCTTTACATCATTCAAGATGACTTTATTCAGTAGCAAGATTTCCTTACACCCATAAGAGCCTTTACGACATCCTTTTTGTTCAGCTGGCATTAGATGATTCTTATCTAGATGTCTATACATTTTGTCAGCTATGGCTGAAGTTATAACTTTGTACAGTACTGGCAGACAAGTAATTGGCCTGTAGTTCTTCGCCAAAGAGCTGTCTCCCGCTTTGGGTAGCAAATACGTGATGCCGCGTGTGAGCCATTCCGGGATTTCCTTTGGGTTTTCAAAAATTTTATTAACAGCCTTTGCTAGATGAGAATGTATTGCTGTTAATTTCTTAATCCAATAAATCTGGATCTTATCAATCCCGGGGACTTCCAGTTTCCCATGTTCTTAATTGCTTGGAAGAGGTCCTCTTCCGAGAATTGGTGAACATCTTCCACTGTTTCTACAAGTTCATCGGCAGCATCAACTTCAGATTGAAGCCAAGATGCGTCTTTGTTGTAGGATCTGCTCTCTTCCCAGATTCCTGCCCAAAATGCTTCGACGTCATCTTTTGAAGGAGTAACAGCTTTGCCATTCGGTTTTTGAGTCAGATTGCGATAGAATCTCTTCGCGTCTGTTTCAAACAACCGGTTCTGTACACGGAAATCTATTCTACGTTTGTACCTTCTTATTCGTTGAGCCCAGGCTTGAATTTTCTCTTTTAGCTTCTCAACTACCATTAGCCTGCTGGTGTCATTTTCAATTTGGTATTTTTGTTCAACATTGAATATTTTTCGTTGAACTTTAGAGGTGTGCGTTGATTTAGAAGATGCCTCAGCTAAGAGTGATATTTCACGCCGGGTGTCGGCTATCCGTTTCATAATTCTGTTCATCCATGGGGGTACAGAGCTGTTTACTCTGTTTTGCTGTCGGCCGTCGGTGTTCTTGGCTGGCCCCAAAATTATCTGAGATACTAGATATCCAGTTGCATATATGATGTGATTGATTTCAGTAATATCTAGATCTCTGCCTGGGGTCTCCACCACCTCATTTAAGACAGAATTAACTGTTTCTATCACTCTTTTAGCTTTGGCATTTTCGTATATTCTCCTCAACGGTTCGCGAGATTCAAACGGAAGTTGACTAACTCTTTCTATCTCGCGCCGAAGGAGATTTCGCATCATGTCCTTATCGTGTAATTCATTGCCAGATGAGTTTTCACCACTGACGTGTGTTTCACTGGAAAGCGATGAACCTTCCACGGGATCATCATTTTCAAGTTCTACATGTTCGTCATGTGGATTGTTCGAGCGAAGTACATATTCCGCATTTCTCTCAATGTCAGCAAGTTGATCTGCTGTGAATTTTCCACTGCTGAGTATGTATCGTCGTTGACTGGCAAGCTTCTTTGAGTCTAGGGTAGGTCTCATATCTGGGTTCCGCTCTCTCCATACCTTGAAAACTTCTATTTCAGAGCCCCCATTTTTCGCTTTTGCGTAGTAAAAGCACCACATCACCTCCTTTAATTCATCCCGGGTCCATCTCTGACGATGGCTTCGAGCTACTGCCGGCTCTGGGTCCCTGGGACTAGCATCCGTGGGATGGCCAGACGTCGACAAGGTGACATTAGCTCGGTTTCTGAGCAGGTATGGGACATTGGTAGAACAAGGCACGTTAAGATTCATTACATTGCTTGTTCTATCCATTTTGCTCATTGGTTTGAATTGAAGATTCGCAGGACGCAAGTTCGAGTTCACAGATCACACTTAACCCTCGGGTTGTTTCCTGCCATCCGTTACTGCGACCCACAGTGGCCTCGGGGCATCCCCCCGCAGGGCCCAGCAAGGGGTCCCTCCGATCGCCAGTCGGCATTACTAAACCCTACGGGATTTTCACTGACTGCTGAAGGCAGCCTCCTTCGCTGGCTAATGCAAGGTTCGGGCCTCCACTCTAATCAGTGGCCTGGTGTGCCAAACCAGTTATTATTATTATTATTATTATTATTATTATTATTATTATCATCATCATCATCATCATCATTATTGGAGACTGTACAGATCCCGGCGAGGGCTAAGGCCTCCTGCTCTTTGCAGGATACATACGGATACGGATACGGGTGTTTGTGAAAATTGCAACTCTCAGTAGGAATGGTCGGAATCACCTAAACATCGATGAATGTGTAGAAGAGCGTATCCTTAAGAAGTGATTAAATATTAATGCATATGGTGTACACGTTGGTCCTGCAGCGCCCTCCTTTGTGTGACAGATCAGGTCAGTTTTAGGCCACACTCAGTCAATGTAGAGGCTTCAAACAACGTGGAAACGTGCAAGCAAGTGCCGGTGTGCCTCGTCGTCGCCAAAGGGCGCAATATCAGCATTTGTGTGAGTTCGAATGGGGCCGAATGATCGGTGATCAAAAAGCGGGTTTGTCGTACAGTGACATTGCGACTAGAACGGGGCGGGATGCTAAAACAATAATGCGTGTGTGGAACCAGTGGATAGAAGAGGGTCCTACACAGCTATGAGCTGGTACTGGACCACACAATGTGACCACAACGCGGGATGACCGCCATCTTGTCTGGATGGCCGTAACCGACAGAACGGCGTCGTCCACAATGTTGGCTCAACTTTGGAGCTCTGTAACGGATGTGGTCTTGTCTGCATCGACTATTTGATACCGTCTGCTGAAGGATAGAGTGATGGCGCGCATACCAATGCGTCGGATTCCGCTGACCAGAAACTCCCATAATGTCAGGCAGCAATGGGCACGTGAACGTGTTCATTGGTGTGGTGAGTGGCAAAATGTAGAGTTTTCTGTCCAGTCCCACTTCAATTTGCGTTACGGCGATGGCCGCATACGTGGCGTCCTCATTCCTGACTACTTCGTACTCGCAAAATAAGTGACGGCCCTTTCTACGGAGGAGAGAAGCGCGTCACACCCTTTAGGCTTACTGACCCCTCGCGCTTACCATGTCCAGCAAATCTCGCACAAAGTAGCGGTCAACAAATGCCAGATGGCGTTCTCTTAATTACCACAGCGGCGCGCGTTCTTTTCGCCGCGTTCCGCTTTTCTGCTGGGACAGTTGGAACACGGACTAATCGTCACAATTTATTCTTCTTTTCATGTAAGTTCCCACAATTCACATTAAAATTTGGACTCTGTAGACGTTTGACAAGCAAAAAACATTGCGGTAATTCTCATTTATACAACAAGACAAATATTTTCTTTAATAATTATTTTGAATCTAAAAGTTGTGTTCATGTGTATAATGTATTTATTATAACACTAACGTAATCAATCGATGGAGAAACAATATTGTCAGAATCACTAATTCTTACATGAAAATTATCTACTTCTTTAATTTGCATTACAATACATTAATAAGAAAAAACAAGTATTTGCACATAACACCTTTGTAAAGAAAAACCTTTACTACTTGACCCTTTTAATTTCGATTTTTAATGGTATAGTAAACTATTTTTGAAGAATTTTAATTTGACAGGTATATATCTAACTACCTGGCAATACACGTACATATTCAACACTTCAAACTTTGAAAAACAACTTTGTTCGAAAGGGGAAGTTGTCCTTTAATAATATAACTCTGTCTCGGCGCTTAAACTCCTTGAAAAATTAACTCCTCAATTGTTTACCTTTAATTTTGTAGTCTTGCAACTAGTCCCTTCATTTCAGTCCAAACCGAGTTTGAAGTGTACCACAGTTGATCAAGCAAGTAATTCATGCTCGTGTCTCTTGAGGAAAGAGAAATGCGGAGCCACGAATGTAAACAAAGACAGGCGAGAAGGCCAGCGAGCAAACATCTACACGCCAAATGATTTTGATGATGAGTATTCGCATAAAATGCATTGGTAATTATGCGTTGAACAGATTCAAGGATGTTTTATGTCCAGGCAAGGGCGGAAGGCCCGAGCCTCGTCCTCAACTTAGACACGCATAGCGAAGCCTCACAATTCTGCGGGAAAACTTCTGATACAAGGAAAGAACTTCTGAATCAAACTCCAAACCAATGTAAAGGACTTGTGTCTTGGGAGAGCACTAGCTCTCCGATCGCTTGACTCCGCTCGACTGTCTTCGTATACCTTACTTGTGATATTGTTACTTGCTCCCTTAAATCTGTACAACGCATAATTAACAATTCATTTTATGCGAAAACTCACCTTAAAAATTATTTGGGGTGTACACATTCGCTCGCTGGCCTGCTCGGGTATCTTCACTTACATCCGTGGCTCAGCATTTTGCTCTCCCGAGACACAAGTGTAATTCATTCACTCTACAGCGCAAGTCGTGAAACACGCCGCGAGGAAGATCGAAATAAAGTGTCAGATGTCATAGGAAGTGGTCCCGTACAAGGCTGGAGTTCATGAGTTCCAAAAAATTTGTTCAGATATCCAGCACGACATTACAAGTTAACGTCAAACTTCTTTTCATTTTTGTTCGCAAACTTTGCGGTAGGGATTTTGTTCTAGGAAATGCTATTGTCTCAACAGCGGGGAATTTACTGACAAACCATTGTGAGTGAAGTTTACACCTTTAGGCAACAATATGGAATTTTGAGAAGACGTTATTTAATTATTCTTCAGAAATCATTGGTCAACAATTTTCCCAAAGAAGATGTTTACCACGAACGTCAAAACTATTTCCATAATTATTTCAAATTAGGTGGTTTTATTGTCTTTAAAGAGTCAGCAATGTAAAGCTTTCTTACACATCGATATCTCCAGTCTCAGCCGCAAGACAAAGTGCTGTAATGACATTAATTTGTGCTAATATTGCAACTAATAATGAATGAATCATTTTAATCTAATATTGCATTAAATCAGTTTTGGTTAGTATATTTAAGATGAATTTAAGACACTATACCTATGGTTAACTTTAGCCGATGGGCAGTAACATAAAAAATCGTCTCCAAATAAATTAATATATTCTCATTTCTTGAGAGGTACTGTAGGGGGGATGGCATTATAAATGTTTCCTAAAATAAATTTGAAATGTATTTATTTATTAAGCGTACAATCGGGAGAAGTACAACCTTGAGCTGTGGGACCTCTGTGTTAACTGATTTACATATGAAGTTGAATTATGGACAGAAATAGCAACGAGCGCATTTTGGCAATAATTATTAGTAAGAATATATTCTCTCGCAGGTAACAATAACGTTTTACAAAGACAAATGAATTGCAAATTTTGGCTACTATCCCTTATCATGCCGTACGCGACGGAATCGACTTATTGCTGCGAAAACATGGAGAACGATGATTTGAATAACTATATTTCCAAATGAACTCGGGAAAACGTTCACAGCTATATTTATGGCCAGAATCAAAACAAAGGGCTATCTCGACATTTGCTCAAAGCATCACGGAAACTAGACAAAAAACGTGATCGAGATGGGGATAGAGTTGTTCCAGACGCTGACGAACAATACTTTTTACTGGGATATTTAGTATTTTCGAGTGTTAGAGTCTAAATAGTGACTAATACCCGGCGGGCAAGTGACAAATGCAAGGGCACCGACCATAATAGAAGCTGCGAATGGCAGCGGTCCGGTAACCTCAGTGAACCACGGTCGCACTTTTGCCTGCTAGAATGTTTGAGTTCTTTTGAAGTATTTGTACATTACGCAATGCAACATCACAGTTTTTCTCTGTCTTTTACCCTTTCATACCAGTAATATACTAGTTTTGTATTTTTTATTCATTGTTGCATGGCACATATGGCGACGCCATTTTATCTCTGTTGATATTGACCTGTGGGTTAGGTTAATGGCCTACGTGCCCCTACAAAAACTCTTCAATGCACTGTTCGGTCTGCATCACCACAAAATGACTGTAAAAAGCGTCAATTCAAATTACGCGCCCAGAGATTAACTCAGTATTTTCATGGAACGGGAAATCAGGAAACGAATATTTCATTTCCAAAACGCTTTTAGTATATCACGATATTTAGAATAATCTTCAGGAGACTATCATTTACGTGGCAATCTTAAGCCCAAAGCACTAGTTCATATTAATATGAGCTAAAAATAACAATTCGAGCATTCCAAGAGATTCAGTCTTCTTCATAAATGTTGGATGGTGCTCATAATTTATGTTTACGCCGCCGTGAACCGTGGCTATCATTTTTTAACAAAACTCTATCTTCTGTACGTACATTTAAAATATTTATTGAATAGAACCTGCAAACACTTGCTACTATTAAGTATTCTAGTGTAAGCAACGCGATGCTTTCCAGAATATTACTCGACTGTTTACACGGACAAACGAGGAACTTCTGCTCCGCGCAGAAGGTAACGCCGCTGTCTGGTGTCGTTGCGGCCGGTTTGAATTTCGCGCCCCGGAAGTGATTTTTAAACTCAATTTCCTCAAAGACAAATTTTTTTCGGAAAAACTGGATCTGCCATTCTTCATGTCTGGCAACACAGAATTTGTGGTATTTTTTTGTAACGGGAGCTTTTGGACAACCTTCTATATACGCATACATTAAAAATTCCTGACGTGCGTTGCGGGTTGCATTTTATTATTTATATATAAGATATTTATTATATATAAATATTATATATATAAGATATTATTATATATAAATATTATTTATACATATATATATATATATATATATATATATATATATATATATATATATATAAGAAAAGTTCGTTGCGCATAATCTACAGCAAGAGATCTTCTTGACAATTCTATTACATTTTTGCTGGTTCGACGCTTCTCGATTCTCCCCGAACTGTTCAGAGCCTGTAGAAAATGCAGCTGTATATAAAATTACTAATTACTTGATATTCTATGCGCTTGAATTACATGGGTGTAACTCTTTGCTCGATAATAAAGTTAAATAATAGTTTGTATTAACAAAAGTGTATCAATTACAAGGTGACTTTTAGAACAAGTGACGAAGCATAAGAGGTCTTGAAAAAAATATATTATAAGCTTAATATGGAAACGGAAAAATAAGGAAGAGGGTGGAATACAGCATGCGAGAGTTATCGCACGGGCACGCTAGTTCAGTGAAATTCTCTTATAAAGATGTCATAGGTGCGATTTTCACTGTTTACTCTATATGTATTTGGGCACCTCCTAGAACTAAAATATTGAAGATAGAGATTTGTCTTGAAATAAAATTTGTTCTCCACAACTAGAGCTTTAGAATGTCACGTTCACTGCTTTTGAGAGTGTTATTAGTTGTACGAACAGTGTTAAGTGCACTGAATAACTTGATATTAACTCCATTTTGAGATTATTTGTATTTATTAGTTTTGCAATTACATTAATGCACTTTTGAAAACATATTTCAATATATTACGCATATCGAATAATTATGAAGTCAGAAATAAATTTTTAAGTTATTTTCCTCAGCGTCCAAACGTGCGAGATTTCCTGATTTGACGGGTGTTATCAATGCTGCGCGCCTGCAAGTGCCTCAGGTGAGGTGAGATGAGATGCGGCTGATACGGCGCCGCACGCGACCACCACTTGGCTCTCATAACAGTCCTTGAAATGGAGCTCGGTTTCAAGTGGCGACAATAACATAGTTCTAAAATATAATAATCTGAAACTTAGATATGCTCATCACAAGTAAACCAAGATTACCTCTTTTGGTAAGCATACGTGACGTTTTACGAATAACTCATAAATTTTCTCGTTAATTATTTTAACTTTTAAGTGTAATCGCAGAACTCTTGACGGGACGAATCGCACTGATCAGACTTGGAAAACTTTGGAATAAAATCATATTTGTGGATTTAAATTGAAGAAATGGAGATAGTGAGAAAATTGTAGAAGAATGCAAAATATTTCGCATTAGACTTCCAGTAGCGATTCGATAAAAATTAATGTTCATTCTTTTCAATAATTGATTTGTTTAAATATTTCTGCGTCCGTAGAGCAGAATGTAGTTTATTGAGAATCAAGATACAATGTAATGAACTGCAATTTTGAACTGGAGAAATAGTTCTGGAATTGCGATGCAACTGAAATTGGTGTATCGTTTGTAAGGCACACAAAAGGAAAACTCCTTCTTTTTTACCCTCATTAACCCCAAACCCCATACAAATTTAGTTCCATTCAACTGATAAAAACTCAATAAAATAGAGTAAGTCTAACTCACATATGCGTAATACTAGTTGATCTTTTCTCACTATCTTCACTAATAAATGGAAATACTCTACAAGTGAGAAATACAAATTCACGGAGGAGAAACAAAGCTTGCATTCTATATCATTTGGGTAGAGTAAATCATGCTAAATCTGTTAGTACTTACGTGAACATTATCTTCCACAACTTAACATTGTTTCATGTACACTTGTGTGAATAATATATCCCATTGATTTCATATTGAATGTGAAGAAGTAATGGAAGTCATCTCCGTCAACTCTATATTTATGATTTAGAGGGCCGGCTTTCAACGGCTTTGCCGTCGTTTTGTCTCCTTATATGTGACAAAAGTCGGGAGACTATGCCAAGGCACAGTTCTTCATGTAATTACGTCAACAATACCACATCAGAATTCCCACAGTTCATATAGAATGCCCCAGAACCTAATTGCAACCTCATGGAGCTATACCAGCACACAATTTTACGTATTATTTGCAAAGATTAAGTAATATTATATTAACTGTAACGTAATAGTGCATATTTGAACACGAACTGTTTTCACGGCCTGTAACGGGTTATTCCACATTGACTATATGCCACATAGACGGGCAGTTAGACTGACGAATAGACACACGTTTTTGAGAAATACTTTTTTAGAATCAGGGACTCTCAAATGAATTCCTCGAAATCTCGACTTCAAAGTTCTGCAGCATTACATAACATTCACTTTACTAGATAGCGAAAACGTTATTTAAATGCAAAACAAACATTGCGAAAAAACACAATGTGAACATTATTCCTATACGAACACAAAGGGACACAAGGTTTGAATTCTTTGTGTTTTCTGAGCAAACCGAGAAAATTCTATGCCGGGCGAGAGTCATCCCACCGAGTCCAAAGACCTGTTTACGACCGGGTTCAAGAGGGCTTTTCTGCGGCGGAAGGGCTCCCGTCAAGTGTGTCACGTGTGTACCAGCTTGCACCTGCGAGGAGTCTGCGGCGGCGGCTGCGGCGAGGGCGGGGTCCACCTCCGTTCCCCGAACAAAATGACGTACGTGATAACTGCGGCAACGACCATGCCTTCTCAAACCTCGAAGAGGGATTAATTGAGTATTTTATGTACCCGGGCTCAACTGCAATGATCATTAGTTCCGTTGGTGTGTAGTGGATGTTACGTATAGAGCGGGAAGCGGCGGTGCTCCCGCCCCGCAACGAACGAGAGATCCGGCGCCGGCCTACACGATGGCTCGCGGGAGCAGCGCTCCAACCGGAACAACCGCTAAGCTCTCGACTAGTTTTCAGAAATGTGTGGTTGTGTAGTGCATGTAAGTGTGTGTGTGTGTGTGTGTGTGTGTGTGTGTGTGTGTGTGTGTGTGTGTCTGTGAAAAAGGAGGAGACAAGGATGAAGGACAGACCGCGTGCGTTCCGTGGTTCATTTGTCTGGGTACTACTCTGAAATTAGCCTGGTAGTGATAGGAGAAACCACCGAGAAGCCTAGAAACCTACCAATCAGAACAGGCAGCCGCTAGAATTATCCTCCAGACAGTGGTTTAATTCGACTCAGATATGTAGCTAGTATCGAAAATCCGCAGACAAAAGAACTGAAACCCCTAGGACCCCTCGGTCAGAGTCATTGGAATGGCAACAGCGGCTGCCCTGAGCCACCTCAGCCTTCGTAGAAGGGGTAGGACCTCGCTTCTGGCTCTAGTAGAAACGCCCACCAGTTCTTGTGAGTTTCTGGACAGTGTCCTCGTCGTTAACGACAACGAGAGTGCAGCGTTGTTGCTCGTCTAGGGTTACCAGATGTCCGTTTTTAGCAGGACATGTTCGTAAATTTAGCGATTGTCCTGGCGTCCGAACTTATTTTCCCAAATCAGCAAATTGTCCATATTTTCGTGTTACAAATAGAGATCGTCTTTTTAAGCACCGTAAACTAATATTTTTTTTCTAAAGTTACATTTGCTTACTTTCTTTACTGCAATCTTTTTGACATTAAG
This sequence comes from Acheta domesticus, assembly GCA_031308135.1. Classification (NCBI taxonomy): domain Eukaryota; kingdom Metazoa; phylum Arthropoda; class Insecta; order Orthoptera; family Gryllidae; genus Acheta; species Acheta domesticus. The sequence goes on along the minus strand of JAHLJT010009436.1, from coordinate 148,269,409 downwards.
TTAGTGTAGCATGTGTCAACGTTGCATCGTGGTTCTTAGCATGTTTAAAATTGACAGTTTCTATTTGTCTGAGCTTTGTATCACACTCCTTATCTATGAAGCCATGAGCAAACCTTCTAAGAGAATTTTAGATTTCACACTGTGGTAGAAATAAACAGGAAGAAACAAGTCATCACTTCCACGCATGACGAGCAAAAGTGTGTCAATTTCATCGCAGTTCATGCATTACGTATTGAAACAATGTTTGGTGTTCCCCGCGTGGTATAATGAAAAAAAGAAAGGTGTACGTATACTGCTGAAAGAGAGGCGAAATACAAAACCGTCAAAAAGGGTCGCATTGCTGAGGAAGCAGTGTTTAATTTGGAAATTATGAACGTACGTATCAGTTAAGCCGTTTTTTTAATAAGTCCTGCTTTTTAAACTCAATTGTCCTTCTTTACGCCCATTCTCATCTGGTAACCCTATGCTCGCCACAACGCTATGGCGGGCGCATTTATCCGGGTAGTTACCAGGTGGGTTCGGACTCACGCCATGGCAGTAATTCCACTGAGGGGAAAATCGAGTAGTAATCCCTTCCAACTCCGGAGTGATTATACTTTTCCCTTGACCAATCTCAACAGTGGTAGCGTCTACCAGAAGAAGCGCCCTAACCAGGTTCAGAGCCCGAAGGACATGGGAGTTGAAGGTCATTATTGGTAGGCGCGTTCGAGCGTCAATGGAGATGGCAGTCCACACCTATTATAGGGGGGATTCAGAATGAGGCAAAACTCTCGGTGTCCGCCTCCTTTGAAAACAGCTTGATAAAACTGGCGCACAATGATGAATTTGCTGCACAGTATCTTTTCTCGAGACCTGATGACCATATTCTGCGGCTCATTTAACCCCTGCATACTCTACCTGCGGCCTCAAATAGTTTTAACTTCGCTCAGGGGACAAGAATCATGCTTGATTACGTTGAATTTTGTTGTAGCTGATAACTCGATAACAACTCTACGAGAGGGGATTAACAAAATCCTCCGTTTAATCTCCTACCATAAGCAACTACGTACTACTCTCAATGTGGGAAATTATCTGAGTGCATTTGGTTTCAAAGCCTGGTCGCAAGTGTACGGATTTGAATCCCGCACTGATGGCCCGAGGAATCAGCGAGTATAGAATACATTGCATGATTGGAATATACTCAAGGTGACCAGCTATCTGGCGTTTTGTAATTCAAGGTTTTTTCCCTGTTTTCCAGGTCTGAGAATATAAAATTTCCAGGTTCTGTTTCGCACATTACAACGCATTTTTTCCTTAAGCGTACTATGTTACTCAGGGCACTTTTCTTTCGCAATCGAGTGTGAACGGTTCGCAGTCATCTTCTTTAATATTTAATTAATCAATTAAAAATGCAAAGCTATGCACGGGCATATGACCCTCCGCCTGAACCATTGCAGAAAATTTATAGGATCGTGGGGGTGCGAAGCCGCCTATACAGGATACTCTACTTATCGATATTGCAGGATATTATATGTGCCAATGAAACATAAGATGTTCAGTTTAAAAAAAACACCAATAATCGCGTATGAATTTATTGTTTACTGCTTTTCTGAAAATATTTCTCTTTTGTCGGCTGACTTACTCCATAAAATATTCAATGGATTATTTGATTACATATGAGCCATTCCACATCAAATCGCACAGGAGTTGACACAACATTTTTTTAAATGCACGATATTTTTTTCTTAAATCTGGACATCAAAAAAAGAGACACGTATTTTTTTATTTGCCTGAAAATTGATTATTTGTGTAGTTATGGATATATTAAATTTTGGAATTTACAGGTACTTCACAAAATAAGATCAATTAATTCTCCGAATGTATCCAAATATAAAAATTTCTGGTTTGTGTCATTTAATACTTTGAAATGTATATTTTTTCCTCTGTAAATACATTTTTCAAAAAATATTTTTTTCATTTTAAAAAATGTATTTTTTTCAAAGAAAGTAAAATTTTTATATAAACTCGATGAGATAAAAATTTCAAAAAAATATAGGCGTGTTCCTTGTTCTATTTTCTATAAAATACAACAAGAAAAAAAGTGGGCACTCCACACATACAGTTCTAAGAAAATCAATTGTAAGTATGAGGGCGCGCTCTGCCTACCCATGCTCTAACGGATTGTGTTCGGCCAGTCTTTGATGCAAGTGCTGAAGAACTAAAAAAAGTATGACCGTCTGCCTGATAAGGATTTCAAGAGTTATTAGTATTTCAGATGTTCACTCTGCCCCCAGAATGTATGACACTGTGTCATACATATTTTTGTGGGTAACATCGTGGGTGACTTGTGGGTCACATTCGTTCTTATGGGTGAGAGCGAAACGAATGGAAATACGAGCCATTCCACGTGAAATCGCACTCTAATTGACACGACTATTAAAAAAAAAATGACATTCATTCTGGACCTAAAAAAAAGAGGCACGTGTTTCTTTATTTACCTGAAAATTGTTTATTTGTGTAGTTTTGTCTATATTAAATTTTGAAATTTACGCATACTTTGCAAAATATGATTAATTGACACTCTGAATATATTTAACATAAAAATTACTGTTTTGTTTTGTTTAATTTTTTGATATGTGTATTTTACTCATCTGTAAATTACTTTCTCAAAAATAAATATTTCATTAAAAAATTGTAATTATATTGAAAAACGAAAATTTCTTTATGAACTCTCTCAGATTAAAATTTGAAAAAATAGGCATATTTCTTGTTCAATTTTCTACAAAACATAACAAGAAAAAAGTTTGCGTCCTAGGAACTGGGGTGCCATCCTGACCTTGCTCGTGAAATACAATTGACCACTTGCTCGCGGGACATGGTAAAATTTTCTCAACATTAGTCGCAATACGCAATACTTATGAAGACAAGAGTGCTAGTATTTGTTCTGTGAATCGTGTGTATATTGTGCAACATGAGTGGCGATCAGCGTGTGAGATAGATGTTTCAATCCATTTAAACTTTCTGATCACGATTTTTAAAAAGGAAAATCTCCAAGACGCGTAAACCACGATTTGCTGGTGAATTTACAGGAGTCATTAGATTGGCGAACTTGTGATTCATTTCGGAAGGAAGGGAATCGGCTTCCAAAACGGCCTTTTATTAATGAAGATAGCGTCCAGATCAGTGGCTCCCGTGGCATTAACGAAAGAAGCGGAACATCCTGTGAAAAAAGTGGAAATCAAGCAAGTGACAATTTAAGCTCTTCAGATAGTTCGTCAAGTGTCTGCGAAATGAATAAAGAGAAGATAAACATGAGTTTAATTGCAATAGGAGAAACCCCTGCCAAGAAAAGAAAATTGAAACATTGGAACAAAATGGCATCCCCATGAGAAATTTTAGAAAGTATAAAGTGCCAACACAGATAAATTTTTTCACATTGAAGATCCTTCGACGTCCATTGAAAAATCAGACAAAGATACTATTTAGTAACTTAACGATTACTTTCACTCAACAGATGACATGACGTTGAAAATTTAAATTTGACAATTTTTGAAAGTTGGACATACAATAAAATTAAACGACTTTTTGCAGCAACCGAACGCATGATAAAAGTGTCTAAAACGTTGGCTGAAGAAAATGGAATTTTGTCCAGAACTGAAGTAAATTCGGTAAGGCATTACATCTGTGCATTGTGACGAAAGTTCAGGAATTCTATGGTATGCAAGTACTTGTATTTAAAGTGAGTAGTGAGGGACCAGAAAATTTCAAAATGTCAGTCAAAACCTGAGTCAAGAATCCGTCATTTAATTATTTATAACTTTATTAATTATTTATAAATATATTAATATTATTTATATATATATATATTAATACACATAAATATTATTATTTATAAATTCAATCATGAAATTTCACCACCTCAAGAAGTACTTAAATTACTGCTTCATCCAAAGAAACAGACGACCAGTAACGCAAACAACGTGTCTAATTGCAGAAATCTATTACACACCGGTTCGTAAAATACTAATATCTTTTAAAGTTACTGAAGATTCCACTTTGATTTTTTCTGGACTTTTTATCAATACTTTATTGCATTTATAAATATTTTTAAAAAAATTTAGCTCATCGAGTTTAAAAAAATATTCCATTTTCAAAATTTCAGTTTTTGAAAAAAAATTGAAAATTCAAAAAATTAAATATTTTGCAAAATCTTAAAAATTAAACATGTTTTTAAGTTTCGAATGGAATTTGAACGGAATTTCTATAATTGGTGTATTCAAATATACTGATATTTTTAAGTTAGTGATGCGCGTCATTTTTAGCAAATTTCATTATACAATTTACCGAAAATAATAAAGTTAGAAAAAAATAAAAATACACGTGTTCACTTATTTGATCCATATAACAAATAGAAAAAATTAGAAAATAAATAAAAATATGAAGGTCAAATTTTGGTCTTTTTTGTGCGATTTGACGTGGAATGGCTCATATACAAGAAACAAAGACACTTAAAACAATAACGACAACAAAAAAATATTACTTTCACACACACACACACACACACACATACTTAACATTTCAGCAATTCATTCATTCTGCGCGCAACTACATTTTTTAGCAGTGGCCGTTAAAGTTATCATTACTAAAAAATGCTTTTCTAGTTCATAAAACAATTAGACAGAACTTGTCCTTGATACAAGATTCCGTGATGCCATTCAGTCGAAATACAGAAAGTTATTTGCACGTCCCTGTAAGTTCGGCAATGCTGGAAGTCCCGTCGCCAATCATCGCTCCGTTTTTCCCATGGCTTCCGAAGATCTGCGTTCCATTTCACCAGATGAGACCACAGCTCGGTATAACATTCCACGTTCAATTCCCGACATTCACATTCGGACATCGAAACTATTTAGCATCTCTCACGTAAACACAATGCGTCCCCCATCGAGATTAACATTCATCTGACTGACTGATTGTCTTCTTTACCACGAAAACTTTCAGAAGCAAAAAACTGTCTGTCCCCTCTTTCGTCTGAAACATTGTTCAAAAATGGCGTTTACGGCCGGCTCTTAGAGCATTTATCGCAAAATTAGAAAGGAATTCCGTTTTCTTCAAAGCTTCAAAACAGTCTCTACTTCATTATTTTCCGTGACTTTCCCTATAATTTATACGGTTTGTACTAACACAATATCAACTAAAAATAACTAGTGGTGCTACAGAATGGCACAGACTTTCCCGTATTAGTTTTCTATTTCCTTGGGTCTTCGCTAGCTATTCGGAATTGCCACAAACTCTTCCGTGCCAGCTGTCATCGCCGCCAAAAGTACATTTTTTGTCATTTTCTTAGTTTTTCGGTTTCCTATTGGTAGAACGGGAACATTAATTTCAGAATATTAAAGAACACAAAAATCTAGTCATAAAAGGCAATTTTCTTTTAAAAATTATGTGCCGTTTTAATAAAAATTGCGTTTTAGCGCTACTAACAATGCGAAATTTGAAGCTCATTTTCACAGAAATGTTTTGAGTTTTCAAAATACTTTATTGGACGTTATTTGAAGCACTTACACATACAAATATAATAATGTTTACAAATTGCTGGTAATGTGCATATTAAAGATGTGAGAGATCTTTCAAAAAAATTACAATTATGTAATTTTTGAAAAAAACAAAAAATAACTCAAAATAAACTTTACGCTATACTAAAAGAGTGTAATTAGCACTATTCGTTACAAAAGTGTCAAGAAAAAATGTGCAGCCACATATGAGAAAATGGCGTTTGAGCGTTTCTCAAAATGCGAAATTTTGAGCTACTTTTCACAGAAAACGGTAGTGCTTTCGATAAACTTTACTTGACAGTATTTAAAGCATATATACTCGTAAATATAATAATGTGAAAAAATCGCCGCTAATGTAAATATCGACGTGAGAAACATGTGAAAAAATTTAAATTATTGTAATTTTTGAAAAAAACAACCTATAGAGCAATATGGCTTTTATGTCATCTGATAGAGTACATTTACCACTATCCCTACCTAAAGTTTAAAGAAAAAATTTGGAGCTGGTTTTGAGAAAATATTGTTTTTGTAATTTTTTAAAATTGCACATATTGCACGCAATAATGCACGAAAACTATTAAAATTTTGAAAAACATTTACATGGCCTTTATGAAAGAACTCAATTTGCAGAACAAATTTTATTTGAAGAAAAAATCTCTATCTTCAATTTTGTAGTTGGAGAAAGACGCCGAAAAAAATTCAAAATTTCAAAATTTTCGAAAATTCAGAGTTATTCATGAAAATCGGATCTGTTATACCTTCATAAGTGTATTTTACTCTATTCTTACAAGAAATTTAAAGAATAAATTTGGAGCCGTTTTTGAGAAAATGTTGAAAATCCCCGGGGGGCTTCATATAAAGTACCCCCAAATTTTGAAGAATCTTTTTCAAAATCTCAAAGCTTTGACTACAATCAGATTGGCCGGGGAATATCCATTTTGAAGAAATCGTACGAATGGTTTAGGCGCTAGCAGTGTTCACAGACGGACAGACGGACGGACGTTTTCTTTCAACTGGTTTTTCGGTATCAAGGACCCACAAAACAGGGTTTCTGGCTATAGCACGTGTTAGGAGATTTTCCCCCCTTAATTTAGCAACTGCTTTTATCCACGTTTTCGTTTTCACGGCCCGGCAATTAATTTTTTTCCGCCGAAAATTGGCCATTTTTTCGCGCAGCATTACATAACTTTCCCTATACTACGTATATCACTCCGTGTATACGTACGTATGCGGGGAAGTAAAAAACGATGCAATTGATGATTAAAAGAAATTTTCAATAAATATTTATTCAATATCATGGAGAATTTTCTTGAAACAATTCCCAATACTTCCTAAAAGACATTTGAAGTAATTATTCAATATTCTTTGTCAGTTAGGTTTTAGCTTTTCATGATAGTCACAAAAATATTAGCTCTTTACTTTTGAGAAAGCTACGTGTCTGAACGCGCTGACTTGAAAATTTCATCGAATGATAACGAAAATATTGGTACAGGTAAAACACAAACACAGTCTTCACTCTTCACTGGTCACCCACATCCCTCCACAATTGAGTACACAGCACTTACAGATCATGGCAAAATGTTAATTGAATAGTTTCACTACACGCACAAGAAACAATCTTCATAGGTATCAAGCAACTATAATAGTACTTCTAGTTGTTGCTGGAGAGCGAATCTCGAATTAATGATTATGCAAATAAACCTAATCAGACTTCACAAACCACGGTGTCTAGAGAAAGCGTAAATATAGGATTGAGGAATCTAAGCCTTTTAAGCGTGTCGTCACAAAAATGGCTACCAGCATCAAGGGCTGAAATATTGAGGTGGCCTTGATAGTAATAAAGCGCTGAACTGAAAATTTAATTAAATGTCAAGGAATGTCTCGTCTTATAGATTATGGTGTGAAAAACGTTTCTTCGAGGTCCTCAAAAGTTTGGTTTTTAAAGCCCTAAAACGCTTGGTTTAGGAGTTATTTGACGAAAACTCTGGCAAGTGTTGCGGGTTGCATTTGATATGAATATTTAGATGCGTTTTTTAAACAAATCCTTCATATTTTTAAAGTCAAAATACAATTCGTCACGTCTCCATGAAATTCTCTTTCTTTGGAGACGTCATTAAAAAGATTGGTTGCGTGTGAGAACCGCAACGGAAAGGTATACTACTGAAATAATACAAGGAGACGATTCCCGTAATAACACACACAGTTCCACCGCCCTTGTGCCGTCTCTTGTCACTACAACAATGCTGTAGTTTTCATTTGTGGAAATTATATTTATAAATACTTTTTTTAATTAAACCACATGTGAACTGTCACACAAGTAATAGAGTGTAGAATTTTGTTCAAAAAAACGGGCTTTAAAGAGAATTTAGATATTTTGTTTTTATTTTACTAAGAAGCGTGCGTTACTCATTAATATTCAGAGTCTTGAAATGCTTAAGAAAATATTTGTTTCAGCCCGAAAGTTTATCTCGGAGCTGATACCAACTGCAATGTTTGAAGTACCGTATTCCTTAGATCAGTTTCGGAAAATGTCGGTTTTCAGTTTCAAATAACAGTTTTTAACAAGCAAGTAGGATTTTTTTCAAAATGGATATTCTGTTGGCGATAGTCTTACTAATCAATTTTCACAAATTTAGAAAATAATAGATTACACGACATACTTGGCAAGTCCGCGTAATGACACTAGAAGATAATAACACCAGAGCATAATAACACTAAGATTTTCATTTTTAACCTTCCATTGCTACCCTTTCAGATGTTTCACCAATGTTACTCTGGGTCTATTAGATCCAGGCCCAATGTTCTCCAACCCACTATTTCGAAGATACATTTTATTGGTTGCATTTTCTTATCATTTACAATTAATACATTAATAACCTAATTGTTTTTATTATTATTAATAGTAGTATTGTATTTTTTATCGTTTTAGCTCTATAATTTCAGAATTTTTTATACGATCCTCTTCGTCCATTGTAGCTACAAGATAACCAAAATAAAAGTAAATAATTTTGCTACTCTTTCCTATTTTAATAATACGTCTTACAACGGAATGGTAAACTTTGTCATGTGGAAAGCGCACCTGATATTTTTTTCACTTGAAGTACATCTTATTTAAAGGCTGTTGGTACATTTTTAGCAGCCAAAGTTGTCAGGAAGCATTTTTTAAAAATATAAAAAATGATGATTTTTGGACAGAAATCAAAATACTAGGTAACCCTTTGCAGGGATGCGTCAGCGCCGTGTGAAACAACGGCCTCCGCGCCGCGCCTCGCTTCGGCTCGCCATCGTGGGCCGAGGGTCGGGGCCCCCCTCCCCTTTGCGGACGACTTAATTGTGATCGACAAAAAGAGCGCGAAATATCCAATGCAAAATCTATTGGGAGACTTTACTTACGAACGGCCGCAGTGTGTAAGTTACTTACTTCCGACAGCGGAAATCTCTTTATCGCAAAATTACAGAGAAAATTGTTCTTTCATGGCGAGCAGATTTTTACGTATATCAAAGGGATAAGATCTTAAAATTACAATCACTCATCCATTACCAAATTTCATCCCTAAGATTTAGAAACCTCATTAGATATGCATGGTACGTTGCTCAGTATGACGATGAAAGACCTTTGTCCTTTGTGACACCTGCACAATACGGCTGCCATATCACATAACCATTATGTGAAATTGATTTATGCGAATCATCTTCTTCTATTATATGTTCGTGGTACAAGAAAAATGTATTTCATTCATTGTTCACTCACATTTTTGTAGAACGTACAAAGAATGAAGTTTTAATTTTGAAATGAATGTGATGACATTATTGTCGGGCTCATTCGCAAGACACCACTGATAGCATTTGCAAACATTCGGCCTGAGGCGACGAAAGCATTCGTTTCTTGCCCTCGGAGCGATTCACGTGGCGGCTGGGGTGAGGCGCTGCGGTACAGACTGACGCGCGGCCGCTCTTGAGACGTGCCAGGGATGCACATTCACCTATTTGGAAATGAAAAACATGACCAAAAACACGGAAGTTTATATTTAAAAAAATGCTTCCAGGAAACTTTGGCAGCTGAAATCTTGCATCCAGCCTGTTCTGATAGTAACTTTAAGTAAAAGAAGGAGATAGGGTGTCGACATGACAAAGTTAGGCAATCCCTTTTTAGGTGTACTATTAATAACTGCATTAGAAGAAAACAGAGGTCATAAACCTAATTCTATTAGACTTCAAAACAAGAAGATCATGTATTTATTACTACTTCGAAGCAACAATGGATCTACGAGACCCCAACAAAATCTGGACAATTAAATATCTCACGGAATAAGTTCCTAGTAAACGCAATAATGTAAGGAATGAATAAGTACCAAAAATAATGAAGCTACTGAAAATCGGAAGAGCATACAGTAATAATAAACCCTGAAAAATTAAAAAGGTTTTTATCTGTGGGTCCACGAGATCCAGGGTAGCAAAGGTAGGTAATAAAGAATGAATAATTCTTCATAGTTGCTTAATGATCCCGGATATCTTAATTTTTGGAATTTTGAAGATTACATAATCGATTTTGCAATACAATTTTAAAAGGTTGTTCAGTTATAGTATTTAGGATCATATTAGTTTTCTCACCGATTTAAATTCAGTTACGAGATTTCCGGATTTTTCTCAAAGCAGAGATTTCGTTTTTTATTCTTAACACAGTTTCAATGGGTAGACATTTAATCATCTGATTTTATCTTTGTTTTAATTACGTTTTATTTTTTAAATATTAAAATGTTTTCGAACTTTCCAACTAGCCTTACATAATATTACAATAGGACTATCCAACGATTTAATAAATCCACAGATGTAGATAGGCTCTAGTTGTGATCTTTAATGAATACAATGAATATGAAGACAATGACCGTTTAAGCAGTTTCTCCATTTGTTAACTGTAAGAATTAATTTAGTGAACATGTGACAACAATAAATCAAGAAAAAATGTTAATTATTTTACTTTCTCGCCCATACTAACGTAAGAAGAAGTATTGTAATCGTCTGCCGGAAAATGGTGAATTTTCGACCCAAGAACTGTTATTGCCGGGTCCTGATAACGAAACGGTGGATAAATAGAGAAAAAATCCTTCAACATGTGGTGCGGACAGAATCCACATTTTGTGCGTCCATCGTACCGAAAAATTGACGGCTAAACGTCCGTCGGTCTGTCTGTCCGTTTGTGCACAACGCTAGCCATTCAGCCAATTTTCTCCAAAATTAATATTCCCCAATCGTTCTGGCTGATGTGGCGGCCCCTGCAATTTTAAACCGATATTTTCATTATGAGGGGTACTTTACATGAAGTCCCCAGCAATTTCAAAAATTTCAAAAAAATTGTTCCAAATTTTTTGATTAAATTTTGTTGTTAAATTGAGCGAAAGACGTTTAAGAGAATGGTGCAGGTCTCATTTTCGTTGAAATCCCCGATTTTTCGAAAATTACAAAAAAAAACACAAAAAACTACAACATTGAAGATTTTTGCCTCAGACAAAGCCAGTAGTATAAAATTAGCTCTTTGGAAAAGGTCATGTATAATTGTTTGAAAAGAAGAGTCGTTTTTTAATAATTGGTGCTTGAAATTTACGTATTTTTTTCAACTTAAAAACCGCTCCAAATTTTTTCTTTAAATTTTCTCCACTTACGTAATAAGGGACTGTAAAACATATGGCCCTATTCTCATTTTCAGTTATTGCTGTTTTTTTTCGAAAATGGAAAAAAATTCAAAATTACAGAATTGATGATAGAGATTTTTGCCTCAAAGTCTGTTATACAAAATTAGCTCTTTAAAAAAGATCCTGTACAATTTTTATAGAAGTTACTAGTTTACGGGTAAATTCTGTTTGAAATTAATGAAACACACATGGGCGACCCGTCGTAGGCCTACATAACGATAACATTGTAATATTAGGAGAAAGTATGTGCTGTTGTCGCAACACTAATTTCATATGCACAGAAAACTCATGTTGAACGTTACATTTACGTTCCACCAAGTTCGTTTCGCCTGACGATTATCAAAATATACCTTAAGTATTGACCAACCACCGACGACTTTGACGACCCGTTTAACACTTGTTGTGAGTGCATCAAAAGCGTGCACTGTATTTCATTGACTTTGTGGTTTTATTCTTTTGCTGTTTAAGTGGCACATGGGTGATATACGCGCACGTTTGCTTGAGTCCTGGAATACTTACTCTCACTTGTTTACTAACATTAGTTGAATTACGAATAAGTGGTAGCAACGAACACTGTTAACAATCTAATAAACAAAAAAGTTCACTCCCGTAGAATAGAAACCATTTTGCATCGAAAAACGAGCTACAGACTTGATATTAGAGTCTTGTCATCAAAATAACCAACCCTCACTATTCTTGAGCCATCATTAGCGAAATGAGGCTCAAGGAAATGCACGCGGATATTAATAAGGGCTTCAAACATAGTTTACAATTGTTTCTTTTCATAGTGTATTAAATTAAAATGTAGGGGTAGGCAGATAAGAATAGTATATTAACGATATTAATAAAGAAATAAATTTACGTAATGGGTGCGCTGGTCGAAGCCCAGCGCGCGAGTAGACCTACTTCGTGCTACAAATGGCCGCGCGGGTGACGAAATATTAACAAGAGATAATTTTCATGCTTAACTTTCGAGTACTGGATTAAAAAAACATGAGTCCTACAAAAAGCTATTTCTCGACAAAAAAGTCCATTTTTATGATTTCTGGACGATGCTTAGTTCGTAACCAGATACAGGATGTAGATGTTGGTGTCCCTGAAGATTTTATAAGAAATAGATCTGCGTCTACCCTTCAAATAGCAATATGCCTCTAGCACCCACTCATCAATAATTGATAGCTTTAAGCTTTTGTGCGACAAGGCATTTCGATCTTATGGTTGGCGATTGCAACGAAATTTTCACATTCGCAGGATACTCTACCTACGTTGCACCTTCTCACGGGCAGTGTTTGAAGTTGGGTGATTCGCAAGTTAAGGACTAGGCGAACCTCAAGCATACATGTGGCACTGCATATTTCGATTTTCACTCGCCATTATCATGTACCGAGTTGAATCAAACACTTTATTGAATACGATGCCTTATGTGAATTTCTAGTAAAGGTTGGGGATAAATTAGACTATAACGAAAAATCCCAGTTTTCAAATCAAATTTCCGTTTTTTCCCGGCTCTTCCCGGCTTTTTCAAATTCCTTTTTTACTTTCCCGTATACGTACGTATACACGGAGTGTTATACGTAGTATAGGGAAAGTAATGTAATGCTGCGCGAAAAAATGGCGAATTTTCGGCGGAAAAAATTCATTGCCGGGCCGTGATAACGAAAAAGTGGATAAAACCAGTTGCTAAATTAAGAAAAAAATCCCCTAACACGTGGTGTAGCCAGAAACCCTTTGTGGGTCCTTGATACCGAAAAACCAATTGAAAGGAAAACGTCCGCCTGTACGTACGTCCGCCTGTGAACACTGCTACCGCCTAAATCATACGTACGATTTCTTCCAAAATGGATATTCTCTGGTCGATCTGGTTCTAGTCGAAGCTTTGAGATTTTGAAAAAGATTATGTAAAATTTGGGGAACTTTACAAGAAGCCCCCCTGACATTTTCCAAATTTTCTCAAAAACGGTTCCAAATTTATTCTTTAAATTTCTTGTAAGAATAGAGTAAAATACACTTATGAAGGTGGAACAGATCCGATTTTCACGGATAACTCTGAATTTTCGAAAATTGCAAAAGTTTAAAAAATTTTCGGCGTCTTTCTGGAACTACAAAATTGAAGGTAGAGATTTTTCTTTTAAATAAAATTTGTTGTACAAAGTGAGTTCTTTTAGTACGGTCATGTGCATTTTTTTGAAAATTTTAATAATTTTCGCGCAATATTGCGTGTAAAATGGGCAATTTTTAAAAAATTACAAAAACAAAATTTTCTCAAAAACGGCTTCAAATTTTTCTTTGAACTTTCGGTAGAGATAGTGCTAAATGTACCCTATTAGATGACATAAACTCCATTTCGCTCTATTCTTTTGTTTTTTCAAAAATTGCAAAAATGTAATTTTTTGACGTCTCTCACGTCGTTAATATTTACATTATCGGCGATTTTTTCACATTATTATATTTACGAATACATGCGCTTTAAATAATGTCAAGTAAAGTTTCTCGAATACACTACCGTTTTCTATGAAAAGTGGCTCAAAATTCCGCATTTTCAGAAACGCTCAAACGCCATTCTCATATATGGCGGCAAATTATTTCTTGAAACTTTTGTAACGGATAGTGCTAATTACACTCTTTAATATGACAAAGTTTATTTTGAGTTATATTTTGTTTTTACAAAAATTACATCAATGTAATTTTTTTGAAAGATCTCTCACGTCTTTAAAATGCACATTACCAGCAATTTGTAAAGATTATTTTATTTTTGAGAGTAAGTGCTTGAAATAACTTCAAATAAAGTATTTTGAAAACTCAAAAATTTTCTGTGAAAATGAGCTTCAAATTTCGCATTTTTAGTAGCGCTAAAACGCAATGTTTATTAAAATGGCACATAATTTTTAAAAGAAAATTGCCATTTAGGACTAGGTTTTTGTACTCTTTAATATTCTAAAATTAACATCTCCGTTCTACCAATAGGAAATCGAAAAATTAAGAAAACGACAAAAAAAATGTAGTTTGTGCGGTGATAAATTGCAGCTGGCAAGAAAGAGTATGTGGCAATTCCGAATAGCTAGCGAAGACCCAAGGAAATAGAAAAGTAATATGGGAAAGTCTGTGCCATTCTGTAGCATCACTGGTTTCCCTCGGATTTCAAGGACACCAGGTTTGCTGGCCAGCCTGGTACCATAAACAGGGCAAGGTTACGTGTAGAAAATAAAAAAGCACAATCAAAAGAAGTTATTTGAAACCGATTACTGTCATTCTAAGTTAATTAGTCAAGGAGATTATAGATTATCTTGCATTGCAGTGGTCGTATCTACGAAGCACGTAATCGGATCATTCTCAAGAATTGTTTTTCTTTGACCTTCGCTGTAGGAGTTATCGGACAGAATGTACACTCTCCGTTACCATAGTGGCAGAGACTTTCTATTTTCTCCCGAGCCGCCGCTCTAACAGACGTCTCCCACTACGACTGGTCGCGCACTCGTGGCCATGGCCGTGGCCGTGGGAATACAGGCGGTGGCGGCGGCGGCGGCGGCGGCGTAACAGCTGCATTGATAGTCCTTGCGCTGGGAGAGAAAGAGCACTCATGGGCGGCCTGGATAGCCAAAGTCGCTAAAGCTGAAGAGTCGTAGGAGCCTCCGCTTGAAAGTTTCCGCGTTTCAATCCCGCCTTGGGCATGGATGTTTGTGTTGTCCTTACGTGATCTCCCTACAGGTCCCCTTACAGTTAAAAAATCCTAATGGTCGTTATATGACCAAGTTGTTGAAAAGTAATCTTAAAAAACTCATTATTGTTGCCCGAACTTCTAGTAGAATTATAGATGTGTACCACCCGGTTCCTAACAGCCTTCTAGCCTAAAAGGCTGGTTGCAACCGAGTGGTAGAATTTTATAATTTGCACGCATTACATTAATATAGTTACATATTAATACTGCTAGAATATGAACTTATACGAATGCATTAGAACTGAAATAGTTAATAAATTAATGCAATCACGATAATTCTAAATGTTCACAGTTTTTCTGTGTATTTTTTTCTACAATCTGATCTCGTGATTTTCTAATCATAGAGCACTGCACGGCACTTCACTTAACTTCTCTTTCTCATTCTATTTTCCACACTATTTCACGACACATGACAGTACAACACTGTTTTTAAAGCACGATTTTACTAAAATCATTTGTTATACATAAGTATCTGTTAATACTAATAACACAGGAACACAAAAAGAAGAAGTTGTCAGAACCGAAGACTTGACACATGTTTGTCTATGTGCATTGACGCACTGAATCCGAATCTGAAGCCAAAATTGCACCATCACCATCCGAGTATTTTTTAAAAAGCGAAAAACCACCGTGAAATTGTATTTTTTTGTTTTCGGGGGTTGTTGTCAGACCTAAAGACTTGGCACGTGTTTCTCTATTAATGCCAACGCGCTGAATCTGAAGCCATAATTGCGCCACCACCTTCCATTTTGTTTGCAAAACCTTATCGTGAAATTTTTTTTTTTGCTTTCGAAGATTGTTGTCAGATCCAAAGACTTTACACGTTTCTCTATGCATGTCGACACGCTGAATCCGAATCTGAACCAACAATTGCGCCACCATCCTCCAGTTTTTTTTAAATCACCAAAAAACACTGTGAAATTGTATTTTTGTTTTCGGGGTTTGTAGTCAGACCCGAAGACTTGACCCATATTTCTCTTTGTAGTATGTGGACGCTTTGAAACTGAAACTGAAGCCAGAATTTCGCCACCACCCTCCATTTTTTTAAATCGCAAAATCCCATCGTGAAATTTCCGATCTAAAATTTCGCGATGCTTTTTTTGCAATTTAAAAAATTGAAAAGTAGAGGCGTCATTCTGGCTTCAGATTCGGGTTCAGCGGATCGATATTCATAGAGAAACATGTCTTTGGGCCTGACAACAACCCCCGAAAACAAAAAAAAACACAATTTCATGGTGTTTTTTCGCGATTTAAAACAATTGGACGGTGATGGTGCAATTCTGGTCGAGTGTTGGGTCGCTAAGTCTCGCTGCTTTCCCTTTGCCTCGTGTTTACGCTGGCGGGTGATGGGAGGGGCGCAGGGAGGCCAGACCACGTCACACGACCGCGCACGTCGATAGCGCCTGCCGCTGCAGCTTGTTATCGCGCGATAAAAACGCGTGACCCTCCGAGAGCACACAGCGCGAATCTGGCCCAAAACACTCGGGCGACCGCCGCCCCTCCCCCCGCCTTTCGCTTCTGTCGACTGTTCTGTGCGGAGAGACACCCTCCGGTGACCTTGGCCTTGTGATTTAAAAAGCTCATTGTGAATTACGTGCACAACGGAAAGGATTCCATTTCAGATTCACGATGATGAATAAACAATGAAAAGAACAGTTTAAATATCTACGTCAACCTACATATATGTTGTTAAGTGGAATGCGCAACGAGACTATATGCAATTTCACCAACTAGGTACTGATTCGTAAAAGAGATTCAAATCAATAATACGAAGTCACAAATTTGGTTTACAAAATGATATAACAAAACTTTTCAATGTGAACAACAGCACTGTACGTCAAATAGTAAACATTATCTAAGTATCAATGTTCCATTAACTAAATACTTCTATTACTTATTTATATTATGTAATTAACGAAACGATCTGATCTGAAAAGTTTGACCGAATTAATTTTTGTTGAGAAAAAAAGCACCAATAAGCACGTGCTTTAAATTGGCGAGTGTTTGAAGTTAACACGTGTTTTGTTTTAGTAAGTGGTTCACAACGTGAGCTTTTGATGAGCGGTAAATTCCCAAAACTGATACGTTGATCCGCTTGTATCTTTTTTCTGACGTAATGACAGGGCTCAATTACGAATCCTATAACTCCTGGACCTCCAGACACTTAAGGTTCTGCATGTCGATGCGGCGAGAGCACAAAATTCTCATCTGTTTCTCAGATTTCTACGTTTGCGAAATGGGCGAACACAATAGAAAATGAACGATTCTAAATTATGCAACGAGATATAGTATGTAGGTAACGCAAGATGTATTGTTTTACCTGCGGTGATAAAATAATTTTTACTCATATTCTACATTCAGTAAAGAAATCAGAAAAGTGAAGACGGAATTATTGTAACTATCTTTTTAGATTTGAAGGGAATTTATAACTTAAAATATTTAAGAACATGTACTGTTTAGCATTCTTCATTCTCGAAAAAAGAAATATGTTGATAGTTGAATTTGGAAAGAACATATTAATTATTGATTAATTCACCTTCAGAAAGTAACTTACAAAAATGATTTAAATATAGGGATATTTACCTTGTAAAAAGTTGAATCGTACATATGTAGTACACCTAAGAGATTAATGAGTGTAATATAATCGTCATATCTATGCATAGGAACATGTAAGTATACACGAAATTGTTCTATTTCGAGTCCAATCATCCATTGGCACACCATTAGTCCCTCTATCTTTAGGTCAAATGCCCACTGAGGCTCAAAATTTACTAATCCGAGCCCCGTATGTTACAATCAATACGACTATGAACAGGAAAACACCTTGCGTAACGTTGAGTCAGATGCGCACAGGATCGTTCAAATGAAACTAGAGGGGCTACATCAGCACATACTTTCTCTTATTACTGGGAACGGTTATGTCATATTAAAGTATTGCTATTTCCGCCCTCCCTTTAGCCATCATTTGAAAATTCCAAACAAATTTAAATGAAGCGCCTGGGGTGCATGTCAGCAATTATTTCGATACTTAAGGGCAGTATCTCTTAGCACAAGAAACAAACATGAATTATTCTCAACTGGTAAAATATTTACAGTACGGTGAATAGACAAGCAAGGATAATTTCACCTATAAATTCAAAAATCCAGAATCTAAGGCTACCCAATATATGATGTTATGAATACATGTATAGAAGGAAACGATGGTGTCATTACGTAATGCTTATCTTATGCATTTATGCATTCACACTACCATGATGCATCGCTCCGATTGTTTGGCAATGCTGCGTGAAATATATTAATTAAATCCTGATAACAACTAACTATATTACTAATTAACTACTTAAATTGGAAATTAACCCATTAAATTAAGAACTCACTCATTCAATTACTAACTCGTTCATTCAATTGCTAATTCGCTCATTCAATCCGTAATCCGATCATCCAATCGCTAACTCGCTCCTTCAATCGCTAACTCGCTCCTTCAATCGCTAACTCGCTCCTTCAATCGCTAACTCGCTCCTTCAATCGCTAATTCACTCCTTCGATCATCAATTCACTCATTCAATTACTAATTCATTCATTTAATTACTAATTCATTCATTTAATTACTAATTCACTCCTTAAATTACTAATTCCCACTGCTTTGATGATACAGTGGTTATCATGTAGGGTTACTTATCCAAGATAGCTGGTTCATTCCCTTTCAAAGTAGGGGGAATTTTTGAGGTTGCAAAAATCGACGCTTGTGGTCATTTACTCAGTCAATTACTATTTCATTCATCCATTCACTCATTCAATTACTAATTAAATCATTCAATTGCTTTTTAACTCATTCAATTGGAGCCGTTTTTTGAGAAAAAAATTGTTTACAAACTATGTTTCAGGCAAAATTGCGCAAACACAGATATTTTCGAAAGATTGAGCAAGACTTTATTTAAAGACATAATTTTAAGAACAGATTGTATTAAGGAAAAAAAATATTGTAGGAAAACACGAAAACATTTTGAACTTTCGCAATTTTCGAAAATTTAGGGAAGTCAACCAAAATGCGATCTGTGACATTTCTTTAAGCGTCTTTTGCAATATCAGAGGAAAAAGAATGGAACGTTTTTGAAAAAAATTGATCAATTTTCGCGAAAATCCTGATTACGGTTTAGCTGCTAGCGTTCTTCACGGACGAACGGACGTTTCGCCGTCAATCGACTTTTCGGTATCAAACGTGAATTCCGACTGCATAACGTATTAGAGGAAGTAATTTACTACATTTAGGAACAAAATTTATCCACTGTTTCTTTACCAGGGGCCGGTAATAAACGTTTTTCTGTCGAAACTTCGCCAGTTTTCCACGCAGCATTACAATAGTTTCTCTATAATCCATAGCAGTAGGCGAAAACGTAAAACTATGAAGCGAATTAGTGTAGCTATTATTGCAAAAATTCTATTATTTATCTGCAATGACGATCATCATTATTATGAATTAATTGCTAAATGAGAAGAAAAGCAGTTTCCCTTAAAAAATGCAGTAGCATAGGTATTTCAACACCAACTAAAAGAAAGTGTGATAAATTCCGTTAGATTGAAAGTCTAGCTCGGCAGCAGATCGCTATCAAATAGATACATATTATTAATATTACTATTCGCAGTTTCCGCTTCCCGTGATCCATGAAATCTTAGAAACATTTACACTGATAAACGTCGACATATTAGCCGTTTTCATCTAAGCATTTGACTTACGTGTAAATATTGTTTTCGCCATCACAGTCAGAGCTTTTCGATTCGTGTATTTTCACGTCAGCGCCCACGCTATTTCTTACGAGCGAACGTGCATGTGTTTAACATAGGTCAATAAAGCGAAGTGTATGTAGCAATGTCGGAGGGAGAAGGAAAAAATGTATGTGAAGTAAAAAGGGATGTCACAGTTACGTATTTTAAGTTAGGAAGTCAGAAAAAATCGCAGTAAAACGTTAGATACATTGAATCCTATTAGCAACAAACTTTATATGGTCATCACGAATACCAAAGAGGGCACATTTTGTTCATCTAATCTTTTAACAAAATCAATTTTATTAATAGCGCCACTGATAAATACATGAAAATTCGTGAAATACTTTGATACAATTATAAGTTTACTGAAGGATATTATAATTTAATTACTATCAACTTACCAATTTGTTTGCACGTTCAATATTCATCTTTATCCGAATCCATCAGGCAAGACCGTTTACCATACTGCAGTGCAGTTTCGGCATGATCTCGTGCTAAACACAACTCGACAGTGAATAACTAACTTCGTTTTATAAATGCATAACAATACTTTACAATTGACGTGCTAAGTAGTAAAAAGGCGGTAGGTAAAAAATTCCTATAAAGACAAATAAAAAATACTGAACAATGAAGAAAAGTTATTATTTAATTCGCATTGTCTAATTTGTGGAAGTTCTTTACAAGTAGCCTTTGTATTTGATCTGTGAAGCTATTTGACTCATTAATTGTAAAGAAATGAAAGGTCATGTCAAAATTTGGCCGCATCGGTGATACAAGAGTGTGTTTATTTGATATATGGTAAAGAAATAAAAAAACTGTGTCGTACGTGGGAGAAGTACTATGTTCCACACACTCATCTTGAACTCCGGAATTTCTACCTAACTCTTTTACTATTCATAGTGTAATTCATAATTATTATGAATAAACATACCAACAAGCTTGATTGGCAACATTAGAAAACTAGAAATATTCGCTCTCCATAAACAGAAAACATATTTGCATCGGTTAAGATTAATGAGCGGTGGTAGATTTCTGGAAGCACATACTGTAATATTAAACTTTCTTTGGAAAGCGAGCATTTTCCATTGCATTTACTACACCACCTCAAATGTACACTTTACACGAGTCAAACATAACATATAACTTAGAAATTATTTAAATTTTCACGGCAATACCGTGAAATATTGTACGAATTAGTACCTTCTGTTACCTCAGCTGCTTCAATGATACTGCAATTGAGAGGGTCACCTTTGACTCCTTAACCTTAGAGATTAAACGTTCTATCAATGTTTTAACACGCCTCCTTGTAGTAAAAACAAACTTATGTGGAAGATACTTGCTTGTCTACCACCATAAATTCTCTGGCAAATTTTATTGTATTTTCGGAGGTAATTTGTAGACGTGTCTCCGAAGCTGTGAGCTACAGAGTGGTTATTGAGATCAAGCCGATCCTAGTCGATTTCTACCCCACCCCTCCACTTCTCTGAATTTAAACCATTTCAAATCCACTGCACACTTAGTGGAAAACCCTCATACTGTGATGATTGACTGAGGGCTCTGAGGCAGTATTTTCAGGAACTTTCTAATGACGTCGTGTCGTGCTTCTACCTCCCCTGTTAAGTCCTGTAGTTACATCTTGTGGAAGAGTCAAACACCACACACATCTGGTAACGAATCTCATGTCTACACACACTATGGTCGATTTAAAAAATTATTTCTCATTGTTTTTCCCATGGTCAATTTCATCATTATTAGTTGAACAATGACATTGATATTTTCTTTTCAGGTCAGCGATTGGCTAATAAGGAGGACATAATTACGAGATCGTAATATCGAAATGCAGTTTTCGATTAACAATGCGGAATGATGGGGCAAGTAACATGCCATAGAGAAATTGTCTATGACATTTTTAGTTATCGAGAAATTTAATCATCTTTAATTTTTTAAATAAAACTATTTTTTTCAGCAGCAATGTATAGATCATGAAAAGAGGAATAAAATGATGTATCATACGTCAGTATTTTGATAGTAATTTGAGTATAAAATTAGACTTTCTGACACGTGATTTTAAGTAAACGGTCTTTCTCGTAGCAGCCCTCGCAACAGTAGTCGTTGGTAAGACGGCCTTCGCGGCGTCGAGACGGTTTCGTGGAGACAAGGCGTGTGAGAGGGGCGGCTGTGAGGGATAGAAGCGTAACTACAGCAATTCATGGTCTTGACATGATCATATGAAGAAACATCAACATTAACGATCAGAATGAGAGATTTTTGCCATTTGCTCATCTGAATTGAACTTTTCTTCTACTGAAATTCCAAAGCAACGATAATCAAAAAGAACAAAATAAAAATAATTTGTAGCGGAAGGACGATAATAATAAAGGTTCTTTTCAAACTTACAAGAATCGAGCTCAGTGTGTTTGCAGAAACAAACTCTCATTTTAAAACATGGAAAGGGAATGAATGATTAAAGATTTTCATTGTAATATCTCGAGTAATTAATTAAATAATAGATAGACAGACATTTCCTATTATTATTTACTGTTAATACACTTCTTATTTAAACATGTACAAAAAGAAGAATGCAATAAAATTTTTCCAATATTCTTGACAGACTCTCAGTGTAAATTTAATAAACTTTAACGCAAATGCACATCTGCAGTCACAACTGCTAATACTGATTGGAGAGTTTCTCAATTCATAACGCCACGTGCTGCCACAAACTTGAAAACCCACGGGAGAAGACGGAAGTGTAATGTTTTCTTTTCCATTAATGATCAACAGGAGAGGTACGGTTGCGCAGTGGACAATAATCATCTTAATTAAAAATTAAATTTACCAACGAAGAGACGGTGGTTGGATTCTTATCAAGTTTGAAAATGATATTTATTATTAAAGAAGACAAGTTACATGCAGATAAATCAATGGAAAAAAATCTCTTATTCTGATCGTTGAAATTAGTGTTTTTTAATGTGACATTTGTGACAATACCCTGGATAGCTTTAGTTTGGCCTCTCATCGCTCATTGCCACCCCTCTCAGTCTCCTCTCTCCACGCAAGTCTTGACGCCGTGAAGGTCACTTTTCCCGAAGGCGAGAGTTGCAAGGGCTGCTTCACGAAATATTGTCCGTTTAATTCAAAATCACGTATCAGAAAATCTAACTTTATACTCAAATTACTATCAAAATACTAAGATATGATACATTATTTTATTCCTCTTTTCATGATCTATACATTGCTGCTGAAAAAATATACAGTTCCATTTAAAAAATCAAAGATGATTATATATCTCGAAAACTAAAAATGTTATAGACAATTTCTCTATGGCATGTTACTTGCCCCATGATTCCGCATTGTTAATCGAAAACTGCATTTCGATATCCTGAACCCTTGAGAAGTTATGGGGGTGGTCCGTAGTTGGTGGGACACCCTGTATATATATATATATATATATATATATATATATATATATATATATATACATATACATACATGTATGTCGAAGTAACACATTGTCGCACTACTTCCAAAAGATGTAGAACCAAAGGTCCAAGTCAATCATGACCTGTTTGGCACTAGCGGCTACGATGTAGTGACGATTAGGGTCTGTTTGAGGGTTTTTTCTCAGTTGAAGGAGAAGAGATGTCAGCGAGGAGTAGGGCGAGGAAGGAAAATAAGACGAAGGGGGACAATAGAGGAAAGAAATTAAACACAAACTTACTGTCAGTACCAGTATGAAAATAGCAACCCTAAAATTAATTCAAAAGGCAATATTTGAGTTGATTTGAAGCACAGGCAATACCTGAGGAAGCAACACAAAAAAGTCGCAAAACGTTGTATATTTTAAGAATGCAAAAATAATTTAAGTGCCATTTTATTACAACCTGTGTTGTGCCTTTTATTAACTCCTGTTTTATACACGATTGTCTAGTAATACAAAAGATACTTTGAATCAATAACCATCTGAACAGACAATCAAAAAACTACTCTGTGATAATTCTATTTTAGTTTGAAGTTATTCACAAATGGTCTGAGGTCACTTGTAGTTCCCGTACGACTACTTAGGATTAATTGCAAACAATAAAAGTGCTTTGTCTCCCGAAAGCTTAGGATAACCTCTACCGGAGCATAAATGACTGCAAACCCATCCCAAATAAGGTCAAGTCCCGACTGAGGCAGGATTTGCGACACTTGTTAGATTAGCTAGATGAAGTTCCGTCGGTGACCGGAGGAGAATTCTGGCGTCTGGCTGCTCTGATCGGTAGTTTTTCGTGGTTTCTCATCACCAGGCGAATGCCGAGACAGTACCCTAACAAACGGGCCACGGACCGCGCGTAATCTTTCCTTCCTCTTCCTTGTCTTATTCTCACCCTCTACTTACACACACTCACATACACATACACACACACAACATCACTACAATCACTACACTACCACACTTAGCCGGGAGACCTGGTCAGGAGCTTAGAGCTTGTCCCGACTGGGGTGGTGCCCCGCTGTTCACCGCCATGGTCCGGGGAAAAACATGCACCACACTTGCGGGACTCATGACCTTAGAAGTTGACGGAATCACTATCAATCAACCGATCGACCCAAATAAAGTGGCTAAAGTGCAAAGCTCACGTGCGCACGCGTCGTCGGGACCAAAGACCGACGCTGAAATCTCTTGAGGAGGCTGGGCCTTAAGGCTTAGGGCCAGGTGAGCGTAGTTGACGTGCGCGCCGCGCGGAGCGACGTCTAGACCTTCGGACTTCGGGACCCGTGGCGCCACACCGCCAGCACCTGCAGCTGACCCACGCGGGCGGCCCGCGCTCCGCCGCGCCGACGCTCTCTGCCCACCAACCACATTGACCTTCGGCGAGATACAATTCGCAACGCGCTACGAGCTACGTAGGCCGGCATAACACTCGTCAAGGGGGGGGGGGGCTTGACTTTAGAACCTGACCAGTTTTTCTTATTTGTTTTAATATCAAATACAAGAAAAAGTGGAGTCATACTTCCGAAATTTTGCCCTTGTGATCAGAGCATGAGAAAAATCTAAGTTTTGGAAAAATACATACATAAAGGGAACTATACCAGGGAAAACAGAAAGGAGGTCATACACTGGGACATATAATTCATTTTATTGGCCGAGATTCGTGAAAATTCGTTAATTTTTGCAATTTGTTAATACGTTAATTTGGCAAATTATAAACTCAGTATTGCTAACATAACAACTGGTTATCGATGGTCAGTAATTCAAGAATATTCAATGTATATTATCTCTGTGAAACAAGATGGGAATAATAATAATAATAATAATAATAATTATAATAATTATTATTTTATTATAATTGAAGTAGGATTGTTCATTTGATTTATTGTCCTTAAAAATAATTGAATTTGAAGCTATTTTTCATGATACTGGAAAATTTCTTACCAAATTAACTAGATATTCCACATAATTATCAACATAATTAGTCAGTTAATGCCTTATTTTACGTGGCGAGACATAATTGTCCACGTATGATTTTATATGATATCTTCAACTGGAGAAATTAACCTAATTTGTTTTTGAAGTTGCTTTCATACATCTAAGCTCCATAATTTAAATTACAAGCGATGGATTTCACATACAAAGATGGAAGGTCCTTCGTACAGAAATTAATAGTACATTAGTAAACGATGATGTAATGATGAATATTAATACAAGAGTGTGATATTACGATACGATTTCGTTTCTCGCTTGTGTCGTAAACTTCACACGAGTGTACTAATTCCCACTGCATCTAATTTCATACGGTATCTTTTCTATGACTAATGGAAACTTTTTATTAGTTAAACTTTTTAATTGAATAGTTTCGTGGCAGTTGACATACAGGCTTCAGCCAAGGCCACCTTGCGGACAACTCCCCATGTAATCTATCCTACCGCAGGTAGCTAATGTTTACCAGTCCGCCTACCGAAAGAGTACAAAAGTTGCGGCAATAATTCCGATGTCAACATTTTCGCTTTTTCTCTTTCTAGCGGAACCCGGCAGACGTTCTGCCCTTCATCTGCCTTCTCTCTGTCTGTACCTCCCCTCTCTCTCTTTTTCTCTCCGTTTCTCTCTGTCTCAGTCTCACTGTGTCTCTGTCTGTGCCTCTCTTTGCCCCTCTCATTCACATTTAGTTGCAGATTCTGCACGTCTCTGTTCTGCAGAAATGTAATAGAATGTTCTTGAAGGTCTCATCCTGTAGATTACGGTATGAGAAACTGAGGGCCTCAAAATTTTAGTTTTTATTTCCCTAGAACGGTTCGTTTACGAGTTATTTAACATATAAATTCAAAATACTGCCGAGTTGCAGGTTGCATTTGACGTGAATATTTATTTTTTTCTACAGCGCCATGTAGTGGAGTTACAACAGAATTAACAGCACATAAATCTTCTGGATAAAAAAACGCGTAGAAGTGCCAACTTTCATGAAGATCGGTCGCACGGAGTCGGAGTTTACCTCTTATATATATATATATATATATATATATATATATATATATATATATATATATATTTGGAGGTGGCAACTCCACCTCTGATTCAAGATTCACAAGACATTTAAAACTAAATAATTGGTCTGTTTTAAGGGCGACCTCACAAAAGCAATATAAAACACAAAATGACTTTCATTATGATATTAACGTCAGTCAAGTCTTCCCTCCAATAATGACTGCGCTAGTAAAATACGTACTATCAAAATGAAATTACGATCCAATTTTTTTTTAAATATTCCACGTAAAAATTACAACTAAGAAAACAAATTAAAACTAACGTGCATAATATAACATTAAATGCAATTTTAAATACACAAGCAAGTGAAATATTTACTAGAACGATTCTCAATGATTAATAAGTGTCAATTCTTGGTTTTTAACTTCTCTGTGATTGGTCTCGAAAATATGTCATAATGAAATCTGTATTGTAATGAGTATCATTATGTAACGGGTTGCAGCCATGACAAAATTATGCAATGGGAATAGAAAAACTAATTTTCGTTACTAATCATATGCACATTGCACATCAGTGTTGCGACAATGAGTAAGCACAGAAGAACTGAAACAAATGTGTTATGAAATCGGAGTTTCCGTAATCACGAGATTCACTTACGATGAAAATGCAAAACTTACTTGTATTGTATGAAAATGTCTATAAGTGCATTATTTACTGAAGACCAAGCCCGAATATGTAACAGCGCGTTTAAGTTAAAAAGTTGCTAGAACCTTCGTAGAACGCGAGGTTCTCGGTTCGAGTTCTGATGTGGACGATTTCCAACTCTAACTATAAACGTAGTGGCACTTCAAGGTCACGAGCTGGACAGAGGGGGGGGCACTGCCATCCAAACGGAAGTTTCGTTACGACATAACGTTTTGATATTGGAGCTCCAGATTGTATGAAAATGTTACCTCTCCTACCAGCTCGTGACCTTGAAGTGACTATGTTTAAATCGGAGTGTAAATGGCTTAATCCAGGCACGTCAAACCGTGCCCGCACAGTGGCTCATATTAATATTCAGACAGCCACAAATACTGAAGGCGTTTCTTGTTTGACCGTAATTTTTCGCATGAGTGCGGAAGTTCCATGTGAGGAAATGCAAAGGAATTATGTCCTAATTATTAGGAAACAGAATAATACAAAGAAAATGTTTCTGATGCAAAACATACATTTCATAAACACGGATTTAGGTGTGAATATGCCAGAATACGAAGTCACATTAATATCTGGAAACGTCCTGTAATGGAAAATGTCTTATTACCCCCTCACCAATCCCCTAGACAGCGCAATACGCGCATCATCCCATACCCAGGACAAACGAAACTATACAGTCAGTCGCTGTAAATATTTCCACCTGGAAACATCTCATGCAATGGGGCGCAAGGGAAAGAACTCGATGTTCGAGCGGAGGCAGCTTGTGGTTTTCCACCACGCAAAGGGACGCTCCTGCAGGGAGATCGCAAATCTTCTATGCGTGAGCAAGAGCACGGTGCACGATATCATTAAGAGAGTTTAGAAAAAAGACTTATGCATCGCTCTATAACCCACTATTCTCCCTCATTTACTTAACGATACCCTAAATTAATTTCCTAAACTGTTGAACGCTTTGAGGAGAGGGTTCAAAGGTTTTTGCAGGCAATCTATTCCATTCCGTAATCGTTCGATTTGTAAAAGAAAATTTCCCGACATCCGTTCTCAGCTGTCTTAAATTTATTTTGCGCCTGTGATCCACTCTACTGATGTATGTAGGAATACATAGCCGCCGATTAATTTCTTTCCAATCTGGATGACCATTATAAGCTTTATTTGTGGCGGCATGTAGCAGCGCCTTAAGAAATCTATAACAAAAGCTTGGTTTTTTGTACACTCTGGCACGCACACGTGCGCCCAACCGCGCCACACCCCTTTGACGCCCCCTTCGCAACCGCGCCCCATCCCTCTGACGGACCCAGCGGCCGCGGGAGAAATTTACAACCACTCGCCGTCAAAGACCGCGACGGATCTTTTTTGCTGAATACACCCTTTGTGTCCCGCCCCCGCCCTCCTCTAGGCCAGTCTCCGCGCCAGCGCGTTTCTCGCCGCCACGCCTGTCGCGCTAATTCAAGTAAGGTCCAACCCTTTGCCATGCAATAATTGCTCCCAGGAGATGTCACCCTTCGACGGATGCAGCTGCGTTTCGGTAGATGAGATAGCCAGACAGACAGAGAAACCGATGGAAATTTATTGAGAAATCATGAACCACGATTCGTCAAATTATTTCTGCGACGCAGTAAGATCCGACCAATGACAACTTTCCCAAAGTAGGTCAGCGAGCCCAAGACGAACTTAGGAGGGGGAGATCCGAAGAGGGACGGATTCCCAAAATCTTGAAGTGAAGAGAAAACACTGGTGAAGTAGTCGCGAGCGAGTAAACACGAGAGCAGCGGCCGCGAAAGAAACACTTAAGAGTGAGTTGCGCGAGAGCGCTTCATGCCTGGTCGTGGAAGCCGTGAACCAGTTTCTCGTTCGGGTATTCGATGTAATAATAACTCGTTGCCTAGTTCGAGCGTACGAGCCGCGAATACCATGATCCATCTTCCGGTCCGCGCTCGCAATTAAATGCTCCCGTATCGCGGGTCCGAGTCGTGTTGAGGAGCGATTCCCGACGCGTAACAACGCCTTGGTGGAGGTGGAGAGGAGACCTTCGCGACCTTGTGGCATCCAGTTCACCGCAGGGAGGCGTCCGCCCCGCCCGTTCAACATTGCAGCTCATCGCAGGACAACGCTCGTTGAAGACGCTGAGGCCATCGACCGCGTCGGGCCCACCCCGGCCCACGCCAGCACAATAGATAAGACTCTTGCTGCACGCCCGCACTTTGGGGCGTCCCGCCGCGAGACGAGGCGGAGAATAACACCGACAATTCTAGAGTGTTTTGTTTTTCTCTGTTTTTTGTTAGAGTGAAGCGGTGCCGCACAATGGCATATTTTTTATTATTGTAACAGAAGTGTCTTTAATCAATTTTCTTTTCTCTTATCTTACTTGCCGAGCTCAATAGGTAGGGTGCAATCCCATCTCATGGGATTTTTTTATGTAACTTCCCCGGCCGTAGGTCGGGAGTAAATGTATAATTTTGTTTTATTGCCCAATTACGGCTAATTATTTTCAAAGTAGTTTGTTGCCCCTGCACCTCACTTCACCCACCTACACGAGGAGCCGCAATCATGCTCTATCGGCCGGCTGACATTGCAATTCGGCTTTCCCACCGTGGGGCCGGATGCTGTTGCAATACAAGGCGCAGGGTCTTGCTAGTGATCGCCTGTTTTTGAGTGAATCCCACCCTGCCATTTTCTTCTCCCTGAAAGTAAATTTAGCTGCCCTATGCTGAATCCTTTCCAAGTGTTTCCGGACGGATGCGACCGCGCACAGCTGCAGGTCATAAATTCCTTTTGAATTTGGGTCACTGTTATGTGTTGGTGGGTCGGGGGTGCAGGCGAGGGGACACTACGCTTGTGTCTAAAATTCTACTTTATTATAAACTCACCGCTAATGTGCCGCCACAATATATATATACATATATCTATATACATATATATTGTAGGGAAATATATATAATCCCCCTATATATAGTACCGTACTGTATATATACACATTTTTGACCGTACTGTACCTTTCTGGTCTGCCAGGCAGGTAACCTGTAATCCACACATACAATAAAATTTGTTTAGGACCAGGATTGGTTTTAGGGGGATCACCCTGATAAGGCATTTGACAACATATCTGGAATATTTCATGAAAATATCATTCCCTTTATTATTTATGAACCATAACTCTAAAGTTTCACAATCTCTAATATAATTTTCCGTTTCTTTATTATTAGCAAACGCCAACATAAATTCGTATACAAAACATGCAATTTGTTACTCTTTATTAATTATACTTGCTGCCATGTGATCTGTATTCCCTACACCAATCTCTTGTAAATTACATCATTCAATGGTTTGCTACTGTTCACACCATAGTCCCCTCCCCTGAAACCCATACTCTGATTACCCGGGTTACTGAATATCAGATACTTGTATGCTGTATGCCTCTTGTAGCTCCGACGCATGCCTCCACCTCGGCACTATCCTCGGGAGTGCTCGGGTCTGCTCGGTCGGCCGCGTCGCCGCCGTGTCGTCACCAGCGCCCGCCGCCTTCGCCAGCAATGCTCGCGAACACGCCACGCTGTTACCCAAATCTTCGTTCTTCACGGTACTCGCAGACGAAATTCATTCGGCATTCTCGAACACTCGTGTCTCTCCCGCAACGGGAGCATTAGTTTCACGATTAATCTTTCTCTGTACAACTCACCAGCGTGTGAATGACGCCTGGTTACTGCACGTGCTCGTTTAAATACAATAGCACAAGTCTCAATTATCCACTTTCCGCCCCCTTTTTCCCAGGTTGTAACTTTGATGTTACTGCATAGTCATCACAATCACAATTATTGCTATCCTACATCTACTTAACGTCTCTATTAGTTGCTACTACTCGTCCATGTCCACTTACGGCCGACATATCTGTAGCATCTCTGTTCTTTCACATTATACACGCATCTTCTTAACTCCGTTTTACCACAGTCACCTGTATCAATCAAGCGTCTACTCACACGATTCTTCTACTCTTTTCACACCACACTTCAACTGGTTTCATCCATTACATTGCTCTACCATCTGACCTCCGCCATGTCTGGGCGCTTTCTCCATTCAACTCCAAAGTTCACTGCCTCAGACCGAATCGTTCACGTTCCGCAGTGAGATACCTCCCGTCGGCGCGCGCCAATTTCGAATGTTTTCATTCTTGCTTTTTGTTTAATTGTTGACTGATAACCCTTGGATTATATATCCCCCTACGTTAACAAGATTTTTTTCATCAAAACAAATCTTTCACTCCCATAGTCTCTGTCAGGTCCTTAGTTTTGATCTTGCTCCTCGTTACATGCTCTTAAATTTAAAAAATTGTGCTGTTCAACTATCTCATTCCGTTCATTCATGTACTCCGCTACATTAGGTGCTTTGATTGATCTGATCTCATACGGCCCTTCGAACAGTAAGAACCACGAATTGATTCCTGCGAAGGCTCCTGCGGTCTCTGGGATACTTCTCCCCTGTCCAAAGTGTATAATACATGGAGTGGTCTACGCCCAAACGGCGAAATTCCTGTGCTGTCATGTGGAATGGATGTCAACCATCTATTTATCTCCGGTATTAGCTCTCCCCATCTGTCGTGGTGTTCATGGCAATAGGTCCTAAACATCCTTGACAACTCCCTCATGACTTTCCGCCGGATTCGATTGTGGATGCCGAATCGACGTACATACGACGTCAATCCCGATTCCTGCCAATGTCTGCCTCCAATGTTGGCTGGTAAACATCGTCCCGTGATCCGAAATGACTCTTCGGTATGACCCGGCCATGTGAAAAAGATTCTTTAAGTTTCTCAAACATGTTTGAGCATTCGTTCTCTTAATAGGATAGACTTGAACAAATTTCGAAAATATGTCAATTACTACAAATATGTGGTTCCCATTCCTTGTTTTCGGTAGCGGTCCATAAATATAGCCGCTACATCATTTTCCTTAAGTGGAATTATTGAATGCATGGGTCCTGCGTAACCCTTGTTTGGGTATTTTGCCTTTTGGCATAACATGCATTGACCTACTATCTTCCTGATTTGTCGGGCCATTCCCCTCCAGTAACACAATTCCTGTAATATCTTCATGACTTTCTCTGCCCCGAAATGCGCCATGTAAGTGTGCCAATACCTAATTAACTGCTCGGCGATGCTTTAGGTATCCATAACCTGAATATCTCTGGATCTCTTGTCACTCTCCTGGTTACTGCTCCTTGAACTAACTTCCATTCTTGTTTTCTTTCTATTGCCTCATAGTCTGGATCTTCCCGTGACATTCTGCCTTCCTTATAAGACTTCACTTTACTACTGTCTGGGTCTTGCTCTTGTAATGCAATAAGATCTTCCCAGTCGAACAATGGTGCATCCGTGATTCCAAGGTCTATCGCTGCCACTTGAAATCGTCTGACATTTGCGTAAGCCTCATTGCCCTTGGGAGTCGTTCTACTCAACAGGTCTGGTAGATGATTTAACTCCCCCTTGCAGTACTCTACCTCAAATGAGAACTGTTATAGATACAACGTCCATCTGTATAATTTTATCGTTTTGTGTGTGTCATCGATTAAAAAACGTTAAAGCCTTATGGCCCTTTCGTACAACAAAGTGTCTACCCATTAAATAGGGTCTCAGCTTTGTAATACCCCATACAATGACATTCGCTTCTTTTTCCGTCGTCGTGTACCGTACCTCTGGACCTTGGAGAGCTCTGCTGATAATCGCAATGATTTTCTCTCTTCCTTCTGTCGCTTGGAACAGCACGGCGCCCATTCCGAAGTCGCTTCTGTAGGTTTGTAAAATACACGTCTTGCTGAAATCAGGATGTGCCACCACAGAGTGTCTGTAGAACATGGCCTTGATTTCTTTAAACGACTCATTATATGAATCTTCCCATTTCCATTTTCTCAGTTTTTGTAGTAGTTTGTAAAACGGTGACATAATCGACGGAAAGTTTGGACAGAATCTCGCATAATAATTGCAGGTCCCAATTAGTCGCCTAACTTGCTTCACATTCTTGGGCGCCGGAATCTGTTGTATCTCCTTGATTGTATCCTGCTTCATACTAATGCCCTCTGTCGTAACCTCACATCCTAGGAAGGGGATAGTCTTTGTTGCCCACTTCGATTTCTTAATATTCAACACCAAATTGTTCTCCCTCAATATTTTAAACCCTTCTCGTAAATCTCTAATGTGTTCGGGAATAGATTTGGATCTGACCACTATGTCATCGACGTATACCGTCACTAGATCTTGCAGTCGACCCTGAAGTATCCGATCGACACATTGTACCAGTGCCGCTCCACTATTTCGTAAACCAAATGGAACTCTTCTAAAGACGTAGCATCTCCCTTCTACCATGAAACCGGTGTACCGTTGGTCCTCCTCCGCGATACTCATTTGCCAATAGGCTCTACTGAAGTCCGTGCACGAGAATATTTCGCACCCCCGAATCCTCTAAGAATCCCTTCCACCTCCGGTGGTGCGTCTCGATATGGTAGTGTCACGGCGTTCAGCCTCCTCGCGTCTAAGCAGATCCGCAGTCCTCCATCCTTCTTTTCAACAATCACTATCGGACTTGTCTACGATGTAGATGCCCTCTTTATAATCCCTTCTTCCGTCATCTCCCTGTTTAATTTTGTTACTCTTCCGATAAGCTGCGGTAATAGGATAGTGTCTTTCCCTGAACGGCGTGTAGTCCGTCAGTTGAATTTTAAACTCGTAACCTTTGATGGGATCAGGATTCTTCATGAGTATCTGCTTGTATTCTAACAACAATTCCCTTAGCTAATTTTTGTACCCCTCATCCAACATCTCTGCCTCATTCACCTGTCGCTCGATCCAGTCTTCCACAGTTTCACTGCTCATTAGTTCCCGCATTAATATTATATTCTTCTTCTTCCTCACCCCCTGAATCAATCCATATTTCGCGTCCGT
This sequence comes from Acheta domesticus, assembly GCA_031308135.1. Classification (NCBI taxonomy): domain Eukaryota; kingdom Metazoa; phylum Arthropoda; class Insecta; order Orthoptera; family Gryllidae; genus Acheta; species Acheta domesticus. The sequence goes on along the minus strand of JAHLJT010009436.1, from coordinate 148,235,622 downwards.
TGACAATGGTGTGCCCTTTCTCGAGAATTATTACAGCTCGGTTGTCCGTCAGAAATCCATCCCCAATGTGACTGAATACAATAAATTCCTTACTACTAATGCTACAACCTCAAACATATGCTCCGATACATACTTACAGCATCACCTGCTTCGTGATGGGGCTGGACCTCTTCTGGGTGGCCCCGATGACCGCGTCATCGGTAGCGTCGCTACATACTTCCCCGTCGCCACTAACCTCTCATAATACTCCTCTGCAACTGCGTTCGTCACACACCCCGTGTCGACCAATGCTTCGGTTTCCTCGTTCAAACATGATATTACAACTGTTGGACATTTCCGACGAATTTTCCTGCTGCTTTTCTTCCTGATCCAAGGCTCGTCCTCGTAATCGACCACTTGATATGAATTAATGGGGACCTCATTGTTTACTCCATGATTGTTCGCATTGGGGCCGCCCATCAATACGAACTCCTCCCGTTTAAATTTGGATTGTTGCCCATCCCACTGGTGCTTGGTCTTGCTTCGTTGTCACGCGAACCTCCTCCGCCACTCCTTCCACTTGGCTGATCCGACCTCTCAAAGTTCCTCCGATCTTCGCCTTCCTGTTGTCTTCCAAATCCTCTTTGGTTTTCTCTATTCCTCTGATCATTCCACCCCCTAGAATTTTGCCTCTCTCCATTTTGGGGCTCATTGGTACGCCTGATACTAATTGCATTCACGATTACATCATTCCTTGTCTTTGGAGCATTAGCAAATGTCAAATCAAAACTCCTTAGTGCGTCTTGAAATTAGAACAAGTCCGTATAGCACGCACTTCCTAACAGATTTTGAGTGGTTGTTGGAATTTAGTCTAACTAGTATGCATATAATTTCTTGATCACTCATGGGTGGTGATAACGATCGTAAATCCATGATCCGCCGAGCTGCGTAATCCCTCATTCCGATTCCCACTCGCTGGCTTATACACACTGTTCATTAGACCCATCTTGAAATTTAGTTGGATGTCCTCGCTCCAATACCTTCGGAGAAACACCTGTTTGAATTCTGTTACAGTATTCGGGAATGGCGTAAGAGTATCTGCCCAAGTTCTCGCGTTCTCCTGTAACATTTGGTATATCACCTGAGTTTTACTCTTTTCCAGTAATAACTGACTGCTAGGTACAGTTCCACCGCCCTCATAAATGAGTATGGATTCTCTTTCACATCGCCCGAGAATTTCAATGATGATGGTATTGATACGTTTACAGGTCCTCTTACTACACTTGGTGCCGTTTTGACTTCTTTTAAGTCTTGAACTTCCAATTGAAGTGACGTGATATCTTCCTCACATTTCCGAACATCCCTCTGTATTTCATTCTTGCATGCCTCCACTGACTCTTGTAATTCTCCCTTTGTAGCTGTTATTTCCTTATTGCAGACATCAATCTTCCGCTCCACTCCTTGTGAATCTCCTGCATCCTCCCTTGAATTGATTCGATGGCCTTATCCTGTACTTCAATCCGCCCTTCCATCTGCGTCCTAATGCTTTAGTGAGTTCCTCACATAACTCTCGAACCTGACCCTCGATCTTCTGCTTGTATAAACTAAGCTTCTCCATTACCATTTCATTATGTTCCTGCATCTGCTTCATCTTCTAGGCTATTAACTGTTTCTGTTCACATGCCTGCTCCGCCATTAGTCGTTTCTGTACTTCCATATTCCTTTGATCCCGTTCTTCCTTCTCCGCCATTAATTGTTTCTGTTCACGCGCCTGCTCCGCTATTAATCATTTCTGTTCTTCCATATTCCTCTGATCCCTGTTCACGATCCCGTTCTTCCTCCTCCGCCATAATTGTTTCTGTTCACGCACCTACTCCGCCATGAATTGTTGAATAATGCCGAATAAATCTTCTCTTTCGCCTCTCTTTATTCTTCCTGAATATGGTGTTGACGAACTCGCCCCTTCTAATTCTATTCTGATTTTGTCAGTCTTCCAATTGCGAACCTCCCAATTTGTCATCACCGTCCTCATCATAACCGTTATTATCCTCATATTTTCCCTCCTGGTTCTCCATTATTCTTATTAAATATTTCAATATTATTTAATTACCCTAATGTTTTATTCGCTCCCTTAACTCTGTACTAAAAGTTCCTACTAACCGCCCTCCTACACATAGACTCCAATTTTGTTTTTTCAAAAATTGCAAAAATGTAATTTTTTTGATTTGTCTCTCACGTCGTTAATATTTACATTAGCGGCGAATTGTTTACATAATTATATTTACGAGAACATGTGCTTTAAATAATGTCAAGTAAAGTTTATCGAAAACACAACAGTTTTCTGTGAAAACTAGCTCAAATTTCCACATTTTCAGAAAGGCTCAAACGCCATTTTCTCATAAATGGCTAAAAAAATTCTTCAAACTTTTCGATCGGATAGGGCTAATGGCACCCTTTAATATAACTTACAGTTTATTTTGAGTTTTTTTGTGTTTTCAAAAATTACATATATGTACTTTTTTTAAAGGATCTCTCATATCTTTAATATTCACATTACCAGCAATTTGTAAATATTATTATATTTCTGAGTGTAGTGCTTCAAATAACTTCAAATAAAGTATTTTGAAAACTCGAAAGTTTTCTGTGAAAATGAGCTAAAAAATTTTGCATTTTTAGTAGCGCTAAAACGCCATTGTCTTTAAAACGGCACATAATTTTTAAAAGACAATTGCCATTTAGGACTAGGTTTTTGTGTTCTTTGATATTCTAAAATTAATATTTTCGTTCTACCAATAGGAAACCGAAAAATAAAAAAATTACAAAAAATGTACTTTTGGCCGTGACAGATGGTAGCTGGCAAGAAAGAGTATCTGGCAATTCCGAATTGCTAGCGAAGACCCAAAGAAATAGAAAACTATTACGGGAAAGTCTGTGCCATTCTGTAGCACCAAGTTTACTTTCCCGTATACGTACGTATACACGGAGAGATATACGTAGTATAGGGTAAGTTATGTAATGCTACGCGAAAAAAATGGCCAATTTTCAGCGGAAAAAATTTCATTGCCGGGCCGTGATAACGAAACTAGTGGTGCTACAGAATTGCACAGACTTTCCCGTATTACTATTCTATTTCTTGGGGTCTTCGCTAGCTAATCGGAATTCCCACATACTCTTTCTTGCCAGCTACCATCTATGACCGCCAAAAGTATTTTTTTTTGTCAATTTCTTAATTTTTTGGTTTCCTATTGGTAGAAAGAAAATATTAATTTTAGAATAACAGAGAACACGAAAACCTAACCCTAAATGGCGATTTTCTTTTAAAAATTATGTGCTGTTTTAAAGAAAATTGTGCTTTAGTGCTACTAAAAATGCGAAATGTGAAGCTCATTTTCACAGAAAATTTTTGAGTTTTCAAAATACTTTATTGAAGTTATTTGAAGCACTTACACTCGCAAATATAATAATCTTTACAAATTGCTGGTAATAAGGATATTAAAGATGAGAGAGTTTTCAAAAAAATTACATTTAAATAATTTTTGAAAAAAAAACTCAAAATAAACTTTACGTCCTATTAATGAGTGTAATTAGCACTATTCGTTACAAAAGTTTCAAGAAAAAATTTGCAGCCATATGTGAAAAAGTGGCGTTTGAGCGTTTCTAAAAAGGCGGAAGTTTGAGCTAGTTTTCACAGAAAACTGTTTTGTTTTCGAAAAAATCGCCGCTAATTTAAATATTAACGACGAGAGAGACAAGTCAAAAAATTACATTTTTGCAATTTTTGAAAAAACAAAAGAATGGAGCAATATGGGGTTTTTCTCATTTAATAAAATACAGAAGGCACTATACCTACCAAAAGTTTAAAGAAACAATTTGGAGCCGTTTTTGAGGAAATCTGCTTTTTGTAATTCCACGCAATATTGCCCGAAAAATACTTGAATTTTTAAAGAAATGCACAAACATTAATGAAAGAACTCACTTTGGACAACAAATTTTATTTAAAAGAAAATTCTCTATCTTCAATTTTGTAGTTCCACAAAGACGTCGAAAAAAATTCACTTTCACAATTTTCGAAAATTCAGAGTTATCCGTGAAAATCGGACCTATGCCATGTTAATAAGTGTATTTTACCCTTTCATACAAGAAATTTAAAGAAAAAATTTGGAGCCGTTTTTGAGAAAATTTTGAAAATGTCCGAGGGCTTCATATAAAGTACCCCCAAATTTTGAAGAATTGTTTTCAAAATCTCAAAACTTCGACTAGAACCAGATCGACCGAGGAATATCCATTTTGGAAGAAATCGTACGTATGGTTTAGGCGCTAGCAGTGTTGACAGACGGACGTTTTCCTTTCAATTGGTTTTTCGATATCAAGGACCTAGAAAACAGGGTTTCTGGCTACACCACGTGTTAGGGAATTTCTTTTCTTAATTTAGCAACTGGTTTTATCCACTTTTACTTTCCAGTATATGTACGTATACACGGAGTGATATACGTAGTATAGGGAAAGTTATGTAATGCTGCGCGAAAAATGGCCAATTTTCGGCGGAAAAAATTAATTGCCGGGCCGTGAAAACGAAGAAGTGGATAAAACCAGTTGCTAAAATAAGAAAAAAATCCTCTAGCATGTGGTGTAGCCAGAAACCCTGGAGATTTTTTTCTCACCCTGGAAATTTTTTGATTTGTCTCTCACGTCGTCAAAATTTACATTTTAGATGAGTTTATTTGCTTAGTGTGTTTCTTTACACATAAGGCTCAACGTATCTCCAATAATTGTTTTCAAAATGTCCATAAGTGGTCCATAATAAAAGAACAAAATTGGCAAATTTTCTGAAATGTTCGAACGAAATTTTCTCAAACAATATTGAAATTTTTTCGCTGAAATTCTCAATAATGACAAAAGGTTCAGTTCTCTCCCATATTCCAAAAGCTTGATTTCGGCCACGATATTGGGGGCCCTAAAATCGAAATAATGCTGAAAAATGTAGGTGTTGTTTAATCTCACACAAAATGAAAAGTAAGCATTGCACTGAAACGAAAAGTAAACCATCGCGTCAATTGAAGAGTTTTCTAAATATTTTGTATTATAACATTTTCTGGGATTGTTGTAAAGATTCCCGCAAATGTGATTTTTTCCACCTGTTGTATTCGATCAAAGAGTCAGTGATTTTGAAATTGAATTGGTTACCATGACAAGATTGTTATTAAACAATGTGTGTTTATTTCTCGATTCAGAAAATGAACACGGTAGATTGATCTCTGAAATTTAGAATTAAAAATAAGTATATGCGTGTGTATGAGTCAAAATACATATTAGTTGTGGATTTAGGGTCATCGTAGCATATTACTTATATTGTGAGTTTATTTCATGTGTATTTTTCGAATAATTTTATTACTGAAATCCTTCGCTTGCTGTTTGTGCCGAAAGTCAAAGAAGTTCGTATTTGGCAATTTTACGTAAAAATTTGACAATAAATGATAAAATTATAATTTGCATTTATAATGTTTTAATAGTTTTAGTTAAAATATTTTGTTTAGTGATGGTATTGCTTTCCCTGTTTCAAAGTATTTGAAGTAATGTTCATTTGTGGTAATATTTACATTAGTGGCGATTTGTTCACATTAGCATTTAAGAGTACATTTGCTTTAAATAATGTCTAGTAAATTTTCTCGAGAACTCAACCGTTTTATGTAAAAACTAGCTCAAAATTTCGCATTTTCAGAAACACTCAAACAGAATTTTCTCAAAAATTGTTCCAATTTTTTCTTCAAACTTTTCGAACGGATATTACTTATTGCACTCTTTAATATGACGTACAGTTAAATTTGGGGTATTATGTTTTTGCAAAAATTACATAAATGTATTTTTTTGGAAGATCTCTCACATCGTTAAAATGCACATTTCCAGCAAATTGTAAACACTATTGTATTTGTAAATCAATTATCTTCAAATGACTTCAAATGAAGTGTTCCGAAAACTCAAACATGTTCTGCGAAGAACAGGTTCAAGTTTTGCATTTTTAGTACCTCTTAAACGCTAGTTTCTTAAAAACGGCTAAAATTTTTCTAAGAAAATTTTCATTTAGGAAGATGTTTAGTGTTCATTTAGGAAGAAGTTAATATCTAGCCCAGACCCAAGGAAATAGAAAACTAATACCGGAAAGTCTTTGCCATTCTGTAGCACCACTAGTTTGGTTATCATGGCCCGGCAATGAATTTTTTTCCGCCGACAATTCGCCATTTTTTCGCGCAGCATTACATAACTTTCCCTATACTACGTATATCACTCCGTGTATACGTACGTATACGGGAAAGTAAAAACAATGATTTCAGTCATGTTGTAAATTTTGTGTATTTTACAGACGTTCTGACCTCAATTGCGAGGTCCTCTTCAGAATTCTACAGAGACATGGTTAAAAAATACATTATAATTACAATTACAACATGATTTATAATTTACAATTTATAATTTAATTTACAACATGACTGGGATCATCGTGTTTTATTATATGATTGTAAGAAAAGAGTGTTTTTGTGACTTTTATATGTAACATTATTTTATACAATGTTTTGACATGAACAGGTGAATCGTATAGTTTTTTTGTGATTGATTTTATTTATTATTTATTGTAATACACCAAAAGACCTCACGGGATTTTGTACAGGATAATCGGCATCAAGCCTATAGTTATGATGGGATTGTATGCATACCGAACGCTTAAAATCCAAAGAATAGACGTTGTTAAGGCAACGAATAAAAAGTATAGGATTTCATGCTCGATATCAAAGCATATTCTTTTGCGGAGCACGGCCCCGGATACATTACATGCAAGAAGTATGGAGATGACGTTAAAAATTATGATCAGGCGAATAGGTTGAAATATTCATTCTCTCGTCAGAACCAGACCTGGAAGGTACGATATTATTTCAGTCGAGGCTGAGTAATAATTCAGTGTGAAGTAAGTGGGAACTGTAGCGATTTTAGTATTGGATAAGTTAGAATTCAAGGGTATCATTTGAACGTGGATTATAATTTAGAACTTGTAATTTAAATGAAAATAGAATCCGTATCGAGGGAATTAAGATAGAATATATTCGTAAATGGTTATGATTTTACGGATTGGATTAGAGAAAGACAGTCGCGAGGTGTCTCATCCGAGGCACAGGAAGGGCACAGTCGCGACAGCGAATTAAATTTAGTAAATGTAGGGAATTATAAGAGATTATTGAATAAGTCAAACATTCTGGAGATATTCGTAAATTTCTCCTGCTGTTGGTATAACACGATTGAAAGGACATCAACGAGAGCATCCCAAAAAATGCATCCACCCTAAAGACACCCGAGAAAGCATCATGGAAGACTTACGTACACGTACGTTTACGAACGTCGCCAAAAAACGTACGGAACTTGAATGATGTACTTATGAAAAGTTATTCACATTATTCACGAGCTCAATGTAAAATTTGTAATATATTTGAATAAATGTTAAATTTAATTGATTTTTTAAAAGAAAAAAGACTGAAAATTTATAGTACTGTCCATCAATTCAATAGCTTGAAATCGACAGAACTTTCCGGGAATCGTGATTCGGTATAGAATTGCACGTCCATATGCAGCAGAGTAAGGTGAGAAATGTATGTCAAAATCCAAGATTGGGCTTGAAAATGAAGTTGACATAATATTTTAACATTGCGAGAATTTATGAGCATAACAGGGTAATTAAAATAAATCTAATATTGATAATATCAGAGGAAGTAATCGTTTTATAATATTCATAAGATTTGTTTGTAAATAGTATCAAGATTAATTAATAATGAAAATTAGCGGGATATCTGAAATGTCTGCCCAGAGTGGGGCAATAAAAATAAAGGTTACATTCAAGAGATTTGGGAATAATTCAGTATTTATGTATTTATTTGTTTAACGTCAAAGAGCGGTTAAAAATGCAGGTGACGTACATTGAGGAGAAGTGGAATCTGCGTACGTTTTCTTGAGTTTTGAGTTTTCTACCCTATCACATACACTATAAGAAAATGAATTACGAATACATAATGAAACCGAATTCTGAGTACTTGAACCTCAATACAGTACCAAAAGTATCAAATACGGTATTAACAACTTTTAGTTACAACAGTTTTTTTAAGTCATATTTTTATACAATATTAGTCACATTGCATTTTGGACAATATTATCAGAAGAGGGGTAGAGGTGCACCTTCGTGTACAATATATAATAATTCGTTCGAATTACATTACGCGGTTTCACAGGATCATCTTACTGCAACTGAGAATTTCTTCTGTGACTTTCATGCAGTGGCTGTATTCTAGAGGGAAAGTACCACTACAAAACGTCGTGGTAACCGCATTAGGTCGTATATAAAAAAATCTCTTTTTTTTTGTTTATTACACTATTGTGATCAGTCAAGAGAACATCAGTAGCAATAAGTCGTAAGACGAGGGAGTAATGGAAAACCGAATAACAAGCTTCTATATTTGTGAAAGCGACTGTCAAGATATGGAGGGTAGGAACGTTTTTTCGTTCTCCTGAAAACTATGCTAGATTTGACAAATGACCTATTGCGGTTACCACGACAGTAGTATTCGTAAAGGGTACCGTAGCATGCAACAGCTTCTTGACCCCGGATATGGTGCTTTGTTGTGGTTGGTGAATTGACTGACCAATCAATAGTAGTCATTTATCTAATTTATTTTAATTTGTCTCTTTGTCGTAGACTATAATTAACGTGTGACCTACGCTCAATACTAATACAAAACACAATATAATCAATATTCATCAATCTAAATTGGAAATATACTACACTGAATCATATTAGAAACATGTTAAAAGGACATCACTGACGCAATAGTCATTAAAATGAATGATGCAATAACAAACTTAAATCAAGCTTGAATCGGTACCATCACAAGGTACGGTAAATGGTTCGAAAAAGCAAAAATTATCGTCAACAATATTGAGACATCTTGATGTTCCGTCTCAAAATAATTCACGCCTCTTCTGAGTACTTCCTATATTTCTTTTCTCTCTTAGATTGGGCTATACAATTAATTGGCCTTTTCTATAAGTGAATTCTCTGAAAATGATTTTTTCAAAATGATTTACTTCCAAAGAAACCAGTGCTAAGGTAATAATGTTTAGAGGCCGAGCAGGGTATATATTTTTGCTTCTTGTCCTTTTCAATGTTTGCCGATATATTCTAGCGGTCATCTCTCTTCACATGACGTCTTTAAATTGATATCCAAGATATTTCAATAAATTTATTTATTCAAATAAAAAACTAAAAATGTAATATAATTTACGTTAAAGCTTTCAAAGAGTCTCTCCAACTAGGGAGCTATCACTCCCTGAGAAGCCACTGGGCGCGGGCGCGGCCGTGGACATACGAGCCCAAGGCGTCGGCCAGGTGTCACCTGAAAAAAAATTGTTCCACTCCATATTCTCCAAAAACAGGGCTGTACAAAGGGAAACAGGTAACAAATGAACTGTTTCTCTTTGTACATCTCTTATTTTGGGAATATGAATCCTGGGATAATTTTTTCCCCCAGAGCCAAAAATTAGTCTTTAATTTTGGATGCATTTTCGTTATCTTGCAATGATGGGATGTTGTATTTTCTACGTGGGAGCTGCTAGCTGTAGATTTAGCTGCTACCAGCGTCCACAGGTTTAGAAAGTCCAAATCCAATTTAATTAGCCTAAAATTAACCTCTAATGTCAGATATGGTTTGGTTGAGATTGGGTATTGGGTGCTGCTAGCTTTAGATGGCTCTGAGCACCTTCAATGACGGTCCTCAGTCTCCTCCCCAACCCAAGCCCCTCAGCCCCCTTCCCCTGCCCCGTTCAGTTAGAATTGTTTCACAGACATCGTCTCACTTGGGACTCCAAGGACGGAGCAATGCAACTTATTGTCGCATCTTGTAAGATTCCTTTCTTCGCATTCCTATTGAAGTAGGTCTTCTTTGGACGTCACATCCGCTGAGGCACAAGAGCCGAGGCAGTGCCTTGGGGCAGAAGCTCCCAGCTGGGTCGCGTTCCATTGTGCCCGAAATCGGCACCACTTATTCAATCACTGCCTGGGAAAGCGACGAACGAATGCTCGTCTCGCTTTCTCAGCCGGGCCATCCACTGCGGAGGTCATCGGCGGCCGAGGTGCTTTCAGACGCTGGCTTTCGGGTGCCTCATCGTCTGGTCGTTCAACTCAAAGTCGATGAATTCGTCAAAATGATGACATGAGAAAACTACCAGTAATAACGCAACACATTTCTCGTAATATTTGTCACGATTAAGCAATATTTTGTACAGAATTGCTATAGAACAAGCCGATATTCCACACCTCCATAATTTCTAATCACGCAAGTAATATGCAGTAGAGATATTGTTCGTATTATTTGCAGCATTGGAGAAATTAAATCGTCTTCCTTTTTTTAAGAGAATCTACATACACTTTTCATCCATAATAGATAGATCATAAAAAGAGGAAAGCAATGATGTATAATTCGTCAATACATTTAAAATAATATTAAGTAAAAATATTTCTGATACATGATTTGAAATCTTATTTACTTTTCTAAATTAGTTTGTAGAACAATATTTCCTTTTATCCACCCTTACACCGATCGCCTTCCGAGCCTACCTTCTAGTAACATCAATATGCCAAAAGTAGAAAAAAAAGTTCAAATTACTCTGAAACAAAAAATTTCTAGAAGCAAATTTACAAATAATCAACAGCAATACACACTTGCAGTTGTCACTGTGAAGACGTCTAAGACTGCACTGTTTTGCGCTTTACAGCGTCCCAAGCTGCCACAATCCGTATTTTCACGATTTCAAGTCGGAATTATGACCACTCGCTAAAACAAAATCTTACTTTTCACTTTTTTCCCAGAAAAAAATTAGTCATAATATCTGGAGAAGTTAATAGAAATTTGTCTCACCATCCCGCCTCCATCGGCTTGACTTCTTGATCAGAACACGTCTTACAATACTGATAAAATGCGTATGATGACAGTTGTAAAATATATCTTCAAATAGGAGTTCATGTCAATTTTTACTGCTATACTTTTGTTACATTGTTGGGTAAGAAAGAAATGCATTATTGATAAAGAATAATAGAAAGTTGTTGCCATTTTGTGTTTTAATAAAAAAAGTCTGCACCCCACACATACCAATGATGAACAGTTAATCAATTTGCATTCAATTCGCTGATCTCAGAGAAGCGGACTGATAGTGCTAGTACATCCACAAATGGACTAACTATCATATGTATGTATCACTATTAAGTAGTTTGTTTGGAGTATATGCTCTACTTCAGTTTTATCTAGATTGCTATCATGTGACAGGGGTTGAGAAATATATCTTCACGATTTTTTATTGATTTGCAGAAAAGCAGTTATTTATTTCTTTATCTATTTCATGTAAAAAAGGAGAATCTATATGTGGGATATGAAAGGAGAGGAAGTAAAATTGCTTAAGTGTCTAGAGGCAAATTCTCATCGCTTCTAGTTTCAAGAAAGAAGTAACATTTCGTTACTAACCATTGCGATAGGTACAACTCTGTAATGCGTTTCTCAGTGTAAAATGTTAGCGCCTGATATGACAGTATAATATATTACTAATGTCAAAACCTTACTAAAACCTTTACTGCTTTTCTTAGTTCATTTGTGAATTGTAAGGAAGTTCATGGCGTCCTTGTGTGGGTCAAATCGTGGAAATTCGCAATATTCCTATGTAACTTCTGAACATCATGATTTTCAGACTTTGAGTGTAGTGAAGAAAGAAAATAAGTTACGGAGAATGACTTGCATGTCACCTACGACTTCGAATAATCTATTAAACTGACTGCTTCTGTAAGTTTCTGTAAGTTTTCTGTTTACCACGAGCCCACACATGTAGGAGTTAATCACCTGATAAAGATACGCACGTCACTCTCGATTCGCATGTGCGATTATTGTCCTTTGGAAAATTTTGAAATATCGATCACGTGAGACGTGAAATCATTGTTTGATACTTCACAATTAATAAATTACTATTTTAAAAGGCTAATTTACATACGAGGTCAGAAACAATACAGACGTCATAATCGACATCACATGTGACCAAGTGAGAAACTTACTGCACAGGTACACCTTGCGCAAGTGTATAGAAGAAAATGCAATGAATTCTTTCTCCCGACTTTTCGATTGTCCAGAGATCTAGAATTTGACCACGCCACACAGAGGTCTACGGGCAATTAATTATTATAATTTGCGCAATTCGTCTCATTGTGGAATTCTAAATAAGGAATCGCTTTGGAGAGCGATCATACATTTGCTACAAAAAGGGTTAAGCATCCCAAACTCTTGAGTATTTTTACTTTCCCGTATATGTACCTATTGAAACAGTTCCCGTGGGGTGGTTGTTTGATTTATTTAATACTTAATTATTTGGTAAATATTTTTATCCTTCCTTACTTTACTTTGGGCAGCCACTGAAACAGCTCCGATTTTCTTACTTCAGTAATATTTATAGAATTATAGATAAATAATACGGCTTCTTCCGTTTCAGTACTAATTTGAATTACTTATAACTGCACGAGCATGTGACCTACCACCCTGAACTATTTACAGAAAATTTATAAGATCGTGGGGTGCGAAGCCGCCTGTACAGGATACGGTATATATCTTAATTATTGCAGGATATTACTACGTAGCAATCAGAACACGAGAAATATAATCTCAAAGCCACAATAAATTGGCTTGCTGATTTGTTCATTCGTTGCAATAGAATCGTTTTCGTTTGCGACAAATAACATTGTTACCAAACATATACAATTAAATGCCCTTGACATAACAGTAAACACTTAATACAAAACAAAATATTTATCACACCCACACTTAACATTCAAGTACATATTGCGCGCGTTTCCTTTAAACGTGGCCATTTTAAAATTACAATTATTTTGATTGGTTATTAATTTCCTTTTATGGTTCGTCAAAACACACAACTTGGCCTTCTTACGGAAACTGCGCCGCCAGTCAATTGAAAGCAAATCATAACACTTCCATTTTCGAAGTTCTGCAACGTTGAAGAGCATGTCACCAATTACATCCGTATCCTTTCTCGAAAGTTCTCTTAGCAACTCCACCATTCCATTTACAATAATAATTCAGCATCACATCTCGACGCCTTCTCAGATACACTCGAGTCCCTACCAAAACTGTCCACCATCTGAACATCTAACTCCCTGAACCCGCCGGGAAAACTTGGGAAACAACATACTGTCTCACTCTTCTTTTGTCCTCAGCATTTTTCTGCAACGAAATTTGAGTTTTTTTATCTTATTCTGTTGTATATTGATATACGGCTCTTAAATTAATTGTCGGTGAATTTATCTGAGTGTTCCGCTCCTTAAAAGCTTCAGAATTGCCTTTATTTAAATATTTTCCCGTGATTTGCCCCCTTACTTACATGGTGTATGACCATTCACTTGTCTACATGACGTCACTTAATGTTATTACAATTTTCTAAATTTTGCACTATCCTGCCATTTATTGCTCATGGCACATCACAATAAAAAATGTCTTTATTTATTTGTTGTTACTTGTTCAGACTTCACGAAATTATGCAATGTTCGCGTAATCACATAAAAAGTTCCTAGGCGTCTTCGCCGTCGCTTGTCGCTATGACAATGCCATTATTTTTCCTTATGAAAAACTATTCATAAATATGATTGCTTTTTTAATGTCCACGTGAACCGTCACACTATACACGGAATATATACTATTATAGGTAGTTATGTAATCATGCGCGTAAAAGACGGCGGATTTTCGGCAGAAAAAAATTCATTGCCGGGTCACGAATAACGAAAACGTCGATAAATCCAGTTGCTAAATAAAAAAAATCCCCTAACACGTGGTGCAACCAGAATCTCTGTTTTGTGGGAACTTGATACAGAAAGAACAATTGAAAGCAAAACGAACTGTCTGTCTGTGAACAACGCTTGCCTCTAAACCGTTTAGCGGATTTTCTCTAAAATTGATATTTGCCGATCTATCTGACTATTCTCATGGACCCTGGAATTTGAAAAAAATATTTTAATTTTAGGAGTACTTTACATGAAGACCCTGGGACATTTTCAAAATTTAAAAAGAGTGGCACCAACAATTTCGACTAAATTTTATTGTTGGATAGGCTGACGTTTATGAGAATGGCACAGGTTTCATGTTAGTTGAAAACTGATTTTTTAAAATCTAAAAATTTAAAAATTCAACTTTCGAAAATTGCAAAAGTTTGAATTTTATTCCGCGCCTTTCTACATCTACAAAATTGAAGATAGAGAATTTTCCTTGAAATGAAATTTGTTCTCCAAAATTATTTCTTTCTTGAAGGTTATATACATTTGTTTGATAATGTTAGTAGTTTTCGCGCAATATTGCGTACCATATGTGCAATTTTAAAAAATTACAAAAACAAGACTATCTCAATAACGGCTGCAAATGTTTTCTTTAAAATTTGGTAAGAATAGTGTCTAATGTACTCTATGAGATGTTTGTTAGTGTAAGTGCTTCAAATGACTTCAAATGAAGTTTTATCATGCAAATACCATGCAAAACCATCTAATGCGAGGTGTGGGAGATCTTTCAAAAAAGTACATTTCTGTAATTTTCGCAAATACAAAAAAATACCTCAAATTGAAGTTTACGTCTTATTAAGTGTTATTAGCAATATCCGTTCCAAAAGTTTGAAGAAAAAATTGGAGCCATTTATGAGAAAATGGCGTTTGAGCGTTTCTAAAAATGGGGAATTTTGAGTTAGTTTTCACAGGAAAAGAGAGTTTTCGAGAAATTCTACTTGACATTATTTAAAGCACATATACTCATTAATATTGTGATATAACAACGAATGATTTATTTTATCTAATTTAATTTACTAGCTCAGTTCTTTGGGATCTATATGTTGACACACCTGCACGCTTACCTGCAGGCTGGTTGTCACTGGATTGCCTTCTATACAGAGAAGCCTGGAAGTCTGAAATTGTTTATGTCCCGAAGGAATTACACACAACGTGGCACAACAATAATTTTGTTTATTAAGAATGGAATTTGAGATTAAAAATATAAAAATTCTCTTGCTTAATTTCATGCATTAAGTTCACTGTACCAAATTGTCCTGGCGTTGTGAAACGATGGCCCCGCAGTTCGTAGCCCCTTGACTTCCGCGCCGAAAATCCGTCTGCTTCTTCTTGCTGCTCACTTCTTGCACACTTGTTCCACAATTTGTCCTCCCTATTCGCGTCGATGTCCAACTTTAATAATTCAGGTTACATACGCGCCGCTACCACCAGGATGCCAGTCAACCACCAACTCTCGCTCGTCCAGGGCCCCCTTCTCGCGCGTCAGCAACCTTCGTTACCTAGTAACCGCGACCGTCCAGATTGAAGCGCGGCGTTTGTTTTGTAATATTTTTGTATATTACAGCTCCGTCCGTCCAGATTAACGCGCGGCGTTTGTTCTGTAATATTTGTATATTACAATATAATAACGTCAACCAATCGCTGCTAATAAAGTATTAACGACGTGAGAGACAAGTAAAATAGATTACATTTTTGTAATTTTTGATAAAACAAAAGAATAGAGGAACATGACGTATGTCATCTCATAGAATACATTAGGCACCATCCCTACCTGAAAGTTTAAAGAAAAAAATTGGAGCCGTTTTTCAGAAAATCTTGTTTTCGTAATTTTTTAAAATTGCACATCTTGCACCCAGTATTGCGCGAAAACTTCTAAAGGTTGAAAGAAAAAGTACTATGACCGTAAAGAAAGAAATTACTTTGGACAACAAATTTTATTTCAAGGGAAAATCTCTATCTTCAATTTGTAGTTGGATTAAGATACCGAATAAAATTCAAACTTTTGAAACTTTCGAAAGTTCAGAGTTAATTGTGAAAATCGGAGCTATGCCACCTTAATGAGTGTATCATACTATCTTTTTACAAGAAAAATTAAAGAAAAAAATTAGAGCCGTTTTTGAGAAAATTTCGAAAATGTCCGGGGGGCTTCATGCAAAGTACCCCAAAAAATTAATGTTTTTCAAAATCGCAGAGCTTTGACTCAGGCCAGATGAAAAGGGGTTTCATTAATTTGGAAAAATTCGTATGCATTTTTTAGGCGCTAGTGTTGTTCACATACACCGGACGGACGAATGGATGGATAGACGGACGGACGTTTTACTTTCAAGTGGTTTTTCGGCATCAAGGACCCACAAAACAGGGGTTCTGGCTACACCACGTGTTAGGGGATTTTTTTCTTAATTTAACAACTAGATTTATCCACTTTTTCGTTATCACGGCCCAGCAACGAATTTTTTTCTGCCGAACAATCGCCGTTTTTTCGCGCAACATTACATAACTTTCCCTATACTACGTATATCACTCCGTGTATACGTACATATACGGGAAAGTAAAAGTAGTACATTAAATCGGTATCTAAGCCGCTCTTTAGAATTCGTTTCTTATGCAACTCCAGTCATGCTACTGCCAGTTGGCTTCAGCCTGGGAAGAGAACGAGGAAAACCTGGCTTTCCGGTAAGCGACTACCGAGCCGGTCTTTCCTCCCACAATGGGTACTTGAGCCCTTTGATGCTTCCAATTCGGTGAATTGCCATTAATTGAAGGAAGAAGCAATTTCCGCCCGAGGCGTCGCGACGCGTCGCATCGCTTCGCCCGGTCCGGTGCGGGGGCACGGCGACCGTGGGGCAGGGGGGGGTGACTTCACCCGCCGAACAATAGACGTCTAGAAAAATCGACTTGCAGGAAGCGTTTCAAACTGCCTCTGTGCAATGCATGAAAGATACCCACGATTATGCCTGAGAATACGCGTAGGAATATATTGTGTATGTGTGTGAGGCGTTTACTTGGGTCGAGTGAAGCGAGTTAACATCAGTGATGAATTATGGAATTCTTGGAATTACGGTAAGGCGTAGTAGGCAGAATGTTCACATGACGTTGTGTCGTCATCGCTATCAGTATGTTTTTAACCAGTTGAATCTATAAGGACATAACCTTCTTTATTGTTTTAATGTGAAAATAAGGTCGCACTGAAATACAAATTGAAATGACACAGCCATAAAATGTGGATTACACCATATGAATAAACGGTACCGTGCAATCGTAACGGTACCGTGCAATCTTAACACAAGTGCCGTCGTAAATGCATTAGTGATCTTGAGCAAAACAATCCGTATCCATTTTGGGATCAAATGTGAATACTTTCATAAACAATGTCCACATATTTATTTCATTAAGCTAAATTAATTTTTATTCACTGAGTAAAAATATTGAAATGAAGTGTTAAATATTTTCATCTATTTTAACTAAGCTAAATAAGAAAGTTAATATAACGTTTATACTAAGAAAAGTACTGTCAGTACTCGTTTTTTTTATTGCACAAAAATGTGGAAATATGGCACTTTCATACTCGTGTGATAAACTATGACGTGAACCAAACGTTTGTGGTCTGAGGGTAGCTTTCAATCGCGCAGGCCTCTGGTGCAAGGAGAGGGATAAAACATCGAGTGATGAGCGTGAATAATACAAAAATATTTGGTTTACTAGTTAGTCGCTGTATCAAACGGAAAATTGAAAAATCTTAAACAATATTTGCATCAGAATTACAAGGACACATCTTTTGCATCAGGAATACAGACTAGCAAAAGTTTCGTGAAAAATGCGGTATTACAATTTAAAATTTTTAAAAATATTTAAAATGCGTCTGGAAGAATTAAAGAAACGAAGAAAGAGGGAAAAGGAATTAAATCCAAAGAGAGCACCCCCATCTGTCTCCGCGAAGTGCGCCCCCGAAGCGATTGCTGACGGGGGGCAACGCGGGGAATCGTCCTACTGCATCATCGCGCGGTGAGTCCTTTACCTCTGCTTATGAGCTAATCCTCCTTCACTTTTCGTTGCCTTTAAAGACCGGGAACTTCCAAAGGCATAGCCCCACTGCATCCTGTTTTGATCATCCTTTACATTGAAAGATGTAAACATTTCTGTAAATACTCATACATTTTTACTTTCCCGTATACTGTACGTACACACGGAGTGATATACGTAGTATAGGGAAAGTTATGTAATGCTGCGCGAAAAAATGGCCAATTTTCGGCGGAAAAAATTAATTGCCGGGCCGTGAAAACGAAAACGTGGATAAAACCAGTTGCTAAATTTAAAAAAATCTCCTAACACGTGGTGTAGCCAGAAACCCTGTTTTCTAGGTCCGTGATACCGAAAAACCAATTGAAAGGAAAACGTCCGTCCATCTGTCTGTCTGTCTGTCGATCTGTCTGTCTGTCTGTCTATCTGTCTGTCTGTCTGTCTGTCCGTCTGTCCGCCTGTCTGTCCGCCTGTCTGTCCGCCTGTCCGTCCGTCTGTCTGTCCGTCTGTCCGTCGGTCCGTCTGTCCGTCGGTCCGTCTGTCCGTCGGTCCGTCTGTCCGTCGGTCCGTCTGTCCGTCGGTCCGTCTGTCCTTCGGTCCGTCGGTCCGTCGGTCCGTCCGTCTGTGAAAACTGCTAGCGCGTAAACCATACGTACGATTTCTTCCAAAATGGATATTCCCCAGTCGATCTGGTTCTAGTCGAAGCTTTGAGATTTTTAAAACGATTCTTCAAAATTTGGGGATACATTATATGTAGCACCCCGGGGATTTTCAAAATTTTCTCAAAAACAGCTCCAAATGTTTTCTTTAAATTTCTTCTATGAATAGAGTAAAATACACTTATTAACATGGCATAGGTCCGATTTTCACGGATATCTCTGAATTTTCGGAAATTGTGAAAGTTTGAATATTTTTCGGCGTCTTTCTCCAACTACAAAATTGAAGATAGAGATTTTTTCCTCAAATAAAATGAGCTCTCCAAAGTGAGTTCTTCGTTTAAGGTCATGTACATTGTTCTGAAAATTTAAGTCGTTTTCGTGCAATATTGCGTGCAATATGTGCAATTTTAAAAAATTACAAAAACTAGGTTTTGTCAAAAACGGCTCCAAATTTTTTCTTTAAACTTTTGGTAGGGATAGTGGTAAATGTACTCTATCAAATGACATAAAAGCCATATTGCTCTATAGGTTGTTTTTCTTCAAAAATTACAAAAATGTAATTTTTTTCACATGTTTCTCACGTTGATAATATTTACATTAGCGGCAATTTTTCACATTATTATAGTTACAAGTACATGTACCTTAAATAATGACAAGTAAAGTTTCTCGAAAACACAACCGTTTTGTGTGAAAACTGGCTCAAATTTTCGCATTTTCAGAAACGCTCAAACGCCATTTTCTCCTATATGGCTTGCAATTTTTTCTTCAAACTTTTGGTAGGGATTAAAGATCTCTCATACCTTTCATATGCACATTACGAGCAATTTGTAAACGTTATTATATTTGTAAGTGTAAGTGTTTCAAATAACTTCAGATAAAGTATTTTGAAAACGAAAACATTTTCTGTGAAAGTGAGCATCAAATTTCGCATTTTTTGTTAGCGCTAAAACGCCATTTTCTCTTAAACGGCACATAATTTTTAAAAGAAAATTGCCACTTATGACTAGGTTTTTGTGTTCTTTAATATTCTGAAATTAATGTTTCCGTTCAACCAATAGGAAACCGAAAAATTAAGAAAATGACCAAAAAAATGTACTTTTGAGCATGATAGACGGTAGCTGGCAAGAAATAGTTTGTGGCAATTCCGAATTGCTAGCGAAGACCCAAGGAAATAGAAAACTAATACGGGAAAGTCTGTGCAATTCTGTAGCACCACTAGTTTTCCTATAGAGCCATTCCATGTCAAATCGCACAAGAGTTGACACGGCTTTCTTTAAAATGTACGATATTTTTTTTCTTAAATCTGGACATCAAAAAAAGAGACACGTATTTTTTATTTGCCTGAAAATTGATTATTTGTGTAGTTATGCCTATATTAAATTTTGGAATTTACAGGTACTTGAAAAAATAAGATCAATTGTTGCTCCGAATATACTGACTATAAAAATTTATGGTTTGTTTCATTTAATACTTTAAAATGTGTGTTATTATTCCTCTGAAAATAATATTTTCAAAAAATATTTTTTGCATTTTAAATAATGTAGTTTTTTCAAAAAACCGAAAATTTCTATATAAACTTGATGAGGTAAAAATTTGAAAAAACTATAGGCGTGTTCCTTGTTTAATTTTCTATGAAATACAACAAGAAATAAAGTGGGGCACTCCACACATACAGCTCTGAAAAAATCAATTGTAAGTATGAGGGCGCCCTCAGCGTCTGCCCATGCACCAACGAATTGTGTTCGGTCAGTCTTTGATGCAAGTGTTATAGAACTAAAAAAGGAATAACCGTCTGCCTGATTAGGGTTTCAAGAGTTATTAGTATTTTAGATGTTCGCTCTTCTCCCAAAATGTATGACATTGTGTCATACATGTTTTTGTGGGTAACATCGTGGGTGACGCGGGTCATCTATGTTCTTATGGGTGAGAGCGAAACGAATTGAAATACGAGCCATTCCACGTCAAATCGCATAAGAATTTACACGATTATTTTTTAAATGTATGCAACTTAAAAAAATAAATGACACAAATATATGGCATTCATTCTGGACATCAAAAAGGAGGCACGTGATTTTTTATTTACCTGATAATTGATTATTTTTGTAGTTATGGCTATATTATATTTTGGAATTTACGCGAAACTTTGCAAAATATGATTGATTGATGCTCCGAATGTACTTAACATAAAAATTCCTGGTTTGTTTCGCTTAATATTTTGATGTGTGTATTTTATTCCTCTGTGAATTATTTTCTCAAAAAATAAATATTCCATTAAAAAATTGTAATTTTTTAAAAAGATGAATATTTCTATATGAACTCTCACAGATAAAAAAATGAAAAAAATATAGGCGTATTTCTTGTTCAATTTTCTACAAACACAACAAGAAAAAATGTGGGCACTCAACACGTATAGATAAACAAATATATTGTAAGTATGCGGGCGAATTGTGTTCGATCAGTCTTTGATACAAGAGCCGACGAAAAACAAAAATAATGGCCGTCTACCTGATTAGAGTTTCAAGAAACAGTATCACATGTTCACTCTTTCTCCAGAAGGGATGGATAACAGCAAAACTACTGCTTTTCCTCGTGTGAGCGAAACGAATTTTACTGCATCGCTTTGCGTCCTAGGGATGGGGTGCCCTCCTGACCTTGCTCGTGAAATACAATCAACCAATTGTGAAGGGATATGAGTAAAATTTTCTCAACATCAGTCACAATACGCACCTTATGAAGACAAGAGTGCTAATGTTTGTTCTGTGAAACTGTGTGTACACTGTGCATCATGAGTAGCGATCACCGTATGAGATATGACAGATGTTTCAATCCATTTAATCTTTCTTTTTTTTAAATCATTTATTTCTTGTTCAATTACAATATAATTTTTCAGGAGTTTGAAAAGACGAAATTTACAAGTAACGTTTTGGAAAGATACCAGAGCTTTAAAATTTGGTGAATTAAGTTTTTACCAATTTTGAAAATGAGTATTGTAAATAAGTCAATACATAAAAATAAACTAATTGAAATGAGTAAGGGTTATAATAAAAGTTAGAAAGGATAGTTAGAGGTTGAATTTAGAATAACTGAATTAAACTGAATAAAGGTATGTAAATTTAAGGAGGGCGAAAAATGTCTTTGGGAAAGTGTGAACGAATGCGAAGAGCAGAATAATTTTGACCTAGTGTCAAGTCTTGAGATGCAGGAGAAAGGAATAATATATTAAAGACATTTTGAGTTGGTTTAATTATAAAGGTTTTAATGGAGTCAATTTGAAGCTCTCTATGGATTTCTTTATTCGAAATGAACCAATCTGCTTTTAGTATTTTTCTTAGGAATTTATTTTGAATAATTTGCATTCTCTTGATGTGTGCAGATGAGTCATTACACCAAATAGGACAAGCGTATGTAAGAGAAGGGCGAATAATGGATTTAAAAATTGAAATTCAACAATCTATTCTTAATTTTGAATTGTTGTTAAAGATAGGGTACAATTTTGAAATTTTGTGATAGGTTTTGTTAGTGATAATTTGAATATGTCATTTCCAAGTGAGACGTTGGGCTGTCATCCTAAGTATTTAAGAGGCATATTATTGTCAAGCCAATGAATATTGATAGTGTTGATAATTAGGAAAGGAGGTTTAGTTGGTCTACAAAGAGTAAAAATTTTTGCTTGAGTTTTAGTCAGATTTATCAGTATTCTCCAGAGTTGAGTCCATTTTATATATTTTGAATAGAATTTTGTAGTGTATTACGTGCAATTTTGATATTATTATGAATAGCAAATAATGCCGTGTCATCAGCGTAGAGCGCTATTGCAGTAAAAGGTAAGTAGGGAATATCTGACATGTAAATATTAAAAAATTAAGGAGAAAGAGTAGAACCTTGAAGAATTCCTGATTGAATTGATCGTACACTGGAGAGAGAGGAGTTAATTTTAACTACAAAATGACGATCAAAGAGAAAATTTTTTAATAATTTTGAATAAAAATATTGGAATACCTATACCATATAATTTAAATAAGAGACCTACAAGCCACACTTTGTCAAATGCTTGAGCTATATCTAAGAAAAGGCCGATGGTGTGGTGTTTCTTATGAAAACTATCTGCTATTAATTCTGTAACACGTAAAAGTTGATGTGTGGTGGAGTAATTTGAGCGGAAAACAAATTGATAATTAGGTAAAACTTGAATGAAAGATATGTAATTAAGAAAACGTGTTAATAATAATTTTTCGAAAATGTTTGATTATGACGACAGAAGACTGATGGGGCGATAGTGCATTGGGTTCTTGGGATTTTTGTTAGCTTTGCAGATAGGAAGAACAAGAACAAATTTCCAAGCTTGAGGGAAGTAAGAAAGACGAAGCATAGCATTGAATATTTTTGTTAATTTAGCTACATTTGAGATATTTAGTTCTTTTGGCATTTTATTTGAATTCTGTCATGACCTGAGGCTTTATTTATTTTTAATTTTTGTGTTACATTCAGTACTTCATGAGGAGAAATATACTTAATAGCTGTAGGAACGGCATAAATAGGGGAAGACATAAAGGTTTCTATTTTATCATTAATTTCTTTATTAATTACAGGATTTGGCGTAAATGATTTTTCAAAATGGTCAGCAACGAGGTTAGTTTTTTGTTCATCAGTATATTCAGTATAATTTCCATGATTTAAAATAGGAATTTGAGAATAAGATTTCATTAGCTTTTTAATAGTAGACCATCGGGGTCTACTATTAGGGTGAATTTGTTGTACGTAATTTTGAAACTTATTGAATTCATATTTATCAATACGAGATTTAATAATTTGAGATAATTTATTTTCTTTTTAATATTTGGTCGGCGAGTTTGTTGCCAATATCTTCGTGGTTTATGTTTAGATTTAATTAAGTTCAATATACATGTGTGTAATTGGTTTCGAGAATGTGTAAACGGTTTAAAATATGTAATTGAATTTTGATAGGAAAGTTGAAGAATTATGGTAAATTTTTCAATTTCATTATCTATCTTGTCAGAAGTCAATAATTGTTTAGGAAAGTTGTAATTTAAATTAATGCTGTTTCGATAAGAATCCCAGTTTGTATGTTTATTTATTGAGAATAATTAATATTTAGCAAGGAAGAATTAAAAGAAATTTTAATTGGAAGGTGATCTGAATCTAATTCGGGAATGGGAATTTGATAGAAAGGAATATTAACATTTTTTGCAATAATAATGTCAAGAATATCAGGGATTATATTATTATGATTTGAATAATAAGTGGGCTCAAAAGGAGCATGGATATCTAAATTATTGTGAAGAATGTATTGTTGTAGTCTGGTTCCTTGAGGATTAGTTGAATGACATCCCCATGCCGTGCTCTTACTGCTAAAATCTCCTAAAACAATAGTAGGATTAGAAGTTTGAATGATTTTATTATATCTTTGAATTGGGAAGGACTTATTTGTGTGGTTGTAAACAGAATAAATGATGTATTTTATCTTGCTAATGATGACTTGTATTGCTGTACATGCTAGGTTCTCAGATAATGGATAAAAAGTTTGCTCATGGTACATGTTATTTTTAATAATAATGGCAACACCTCCAGAAGCGTGGTTTGAAATCCGATCATTTCTGTAAATTTTATAACTTCTGATATATAGTTTCTCGCCGTTACACGAGTTTCCGTTACACAAGCATAATCAATATTGTATTTCTGTACAAAATTATTGAAAATATTTTTGACGTTTGATTCCATTAGAATTCCAATTAAGTAATGTAATGTAATTTAAATTTGTACTGAAATTATGTGTCATGAAGGAGAGATGGGAGGACGGTTTGAACTAAGGTTTGAATATGAGGTATACATGAGGAAATGACTCGTTTAACTATGTTGAAAATTATACAGGAATAGTTAGAAATGTTTGTTTGTTGTTTTATAACATTTGAATAAGATTTACGTGTTGTATGAGAAGATGATGTGTGTATTCCAGTAAGGTTAGAAGGATCGTGTGTTGTAGTGTTGTTTTGAGCATTGTATAAATGATCAAGGAGTGGAAAATTTTGATCGTTGAAAGACGGAAGGGGGGTAATGAATTGCTTAGCGGGTATTGTACGTGTGCTTCAAGGACGAAATGGATTTGATATAAATAAATCTTTATAAGTTTTCCAACCTCTGTAGTTCGCAGTATGCGGCCCATCACAGTTAACACAAACAGGGGGAGTTGATTTAGGAAGTGGGCAATTGGAATAGTGATGGCTTTCTTTGCATCTAACACAACGAGGAGTTAATCGACAGTTTGCTTGAGTGTGGTTAAACCTGTGGCATCTTTTACACTGCAATGGGATATTATTTGTAATTTTAGCTTGAATTTTAAATATACTATGAAATAATTTTTCTAGTTTAAACATTTTTGAAGCTTCAGGATTTTTAATCAATTCAATTGAACAAATTTCTATTGGTTCACGTTGTTTATTATATAAATGATACACTTTTTGTACCGGATAGTTTAATATTGTCAGTTCATTAAAAATTATTTCAATAGTATAGCAAATTGGGACACCTTTAAATATGACACTAAAAGTTTTAATTGTAGGATCTCGGTATGAGAAGTATTGCATGCTGTTAGTGTAACAAACTTTTTTGTAGTTTCTGAAATCATCAATAGTTTGAAAGATAATTTTTACATGATTTTTGTTTTTTTGTTGCAAAGTCATTTTTAACTATTTGTTGAAGATCTGTAAGAAAGTTTGTAAAGTTATATACATTGGAAAAAATTATTGGTGGAATGTTAATGGTTTGAGAGTCATCTTGATGTTCTTGTAAACCAGATAGCGGTGCATATTTATTGCTAAGAGGTACAGGTGGATTAGAACAATTAGAGGTATTAGAAGCCAGTCTTTTACCTTTAGAATGAGAGATTGATTCACCTTCTTTCTTTCTTGAATCACTTTTGTTCTGAACATTGTTCTTGAAATTGTTGACTTCAGCTTCGATAGTGGAATTTGAAGAACAAACATGAGTTGTATTTTGCGGAGGTTGTACAGATTGCGATTCATTAGTCGAACTGTTAACATGGTTGTGACATGAAGATAAGGTAGTATTATTAATACATGGTAACTTATTATTGTTTCAGCTTCTTATAGTTTATATACTTCATTATTCTATAACACGACACAATAGATGCAAAATAACTCATATCACGAAAATTAGGAGAGCAATGTATATAAATAGTGCAAACTTCGGACCGACATATTGAGCTTAATCTTTCTGATCACGGTACTTAGAAAAGAAAATCTCCAAGACGCGTAAACCACAATTTGCTGGTGAATTTACAGGAGTCATTAGATTGGCAAATTTATGATTCATTTTGAAAAGAAATCGGCTTCCAAAACAGCCTTTTGTTAGTGAAGAGAGCGTCGAGATAAGTGGCTCTCTTGACATTAACAAATGTAGCGGAATGTCCAGTGAATATAGAGAAAAGAGTGGAAATCAAGGAAATAACAATTTAAGCTCTTCAGAAATTAATAAAAAGAAGATAAACAAGAGTTTAATTTCAATTGGAGAAACCCCCTCCAAGAAAAGAATATTGGAACAAAAACGGTATCCCCATGAGAAATTTCAGAAAGTACAAAGTGCCAACACAGATAATGTTTTTGACACTGAAGATCCTTCGACGTCCATCGAAAAATCAGTCAAAGATACTATTTAGAAATTTATCGATTCATTTCACTCAACAGATGGCATTATGTTCAATATTAAAATTTTGACAATGGCTGAAGAAAATGGAATTTTGTCCAGACCAGAAGTATTACTCGTTCACTTTACATTTGCAGACGGCAAAATTAGGAACTAATGTTGTTTTGAAATTGAAGGCCCGAACGCACAACCGAGAAAACACGAATGGCCCCGATGTCAATCAGCATCTGACCAATCAGCTGTCTCCGAAGGCAGCACAACCGCTATGGATCAAAGACATTGTAATAGTATATGGACACAGCCGACGAATTATGCCATTCTGACAGTAAGCTGGAGTCGCGCCCTTAAATGATTAAGGGAATATACAATAAAATAGATCACACCACACGCTATTCACAACATTCACGTACAATATTTTCATTTCTTCTTTGCACTTATCTACTGCTTAATGGTTATGTTCTTGCCCCACCAGGATTCTGTGTTTTGCTCACCGCCATCTATATCATATTAAACGGTCAGTACATACTGCAGACGCGCGTTTCTCATTCAGTCGGCGGTGACCCCATGTAAACAGATCGCAGCGCTCCGTCTGCAAATGTAAAGTGAACGAGTAGTAAATTCGGTAAGGCATTAAAACTATGCATTGTGACGAAAGTTCAGGAATTCTATGGCAGGCGAGTATCTGTATTTAAAGTTAGTTGTGAGTGACCAGAAAATTTCAAAAATATTAATCAAAACACAAATCAAGAATCCGTCCTTTAATTTTTTATAAATTATTTATAAATATATTAATATTATTTATATGTATTAATATACATAAATAGTATTATTTATAAATTCAATCGTGAAGTTTTACAACGTCAAGAGTATTAAATTACTACTTTATCCGAAGAAACCGACGGCCAGTAACACAAGAAACGCGACTATTGCAGCAACCTATTATACGCTCTTTCGTAAAATATTAATATCTTTTAAAGTTACTGATATCCCACTTTGATTTTTCCTGAAGATATCATCAATAATCTAGTGCGTTTATAATATTCTTTAACTTTTAGCTCATCGAGTTTACTTTTAGCTCATCGAGTTTATTTTTTTTAAAGAATTGAAAATTCAGGAAATTAAATATTTTGCAAAATCTTCAAAATTAAACATGTTTTTAAGTTTCGAATGGAATTTAAACGGAATTTCTATACTTAGTGCATTCAAATATATGGTAGTTTAAGTTAGTGATGCGCGTCATTTTAGCAAATTTCATTATACAATATTTCCGAAAATAATAAAGTTAGAAAAAAATAAAATACATGTGTTAACTTATTTGATCCATGTAACAAATAGAAAAAAATAGAAAATAATTAAAAATATGAAGGTCAAATTTTGGTCTTTTATGTGCGATTTGACGTGGAATGGCTCTATATAGCATTTTCCAGCCGACAGCCGGTTACCGTTTGCGTCCCGATGAGACGCATATTCGACGATACAGTAGACACTATAGAGACCAACACACTTGCGGGCTCCTCTTATGTGGTGTCAGGAGAAAGCGAGGCCTTCCGCGACAACACATAAGAGACAAGGGATAAACAACCTGTCCATGCTCAAGGCGGCACTAGAACCCGCGACCTTTCGATCCAAAGTGCTGAGTCGGTACACACTCTTAAGTCACCTGGGCATACAGGTCGGCAAGTTCCCGTTCATAATCAGAGTAAATAGAGGTTCTCGCACCAAACCAGAGAAAGTCTCGAACACCGGTGAACATGGCAGAATGTTCGTAATTGTGTGTGAAGTCAGCGAAGTAAGAATATGCTCGTGATATGAGGTTTCAAGTTTAAGAGCGGTCTTCAACGTTGGCAGTACTCTAAAAGGGAGTACAAATGTTCCTTGAAAATGTACAGAAGCGAATCAATTATAGTCGATCAATTCAATTTTAAACAGACCATGGTAAAAAAAGAAATGAATTCTTTTAACAAGAAGGAGAATGGAACGGGACGCAGTCGATCTATGCCTTTTTGGGGAGGTATGTAAGCGGCTTAGAAAAGACCGGGATGCGGTCGGCATATGCCCGGGCCGTTGGGGAGCCGAGGCCGTTGGGAAAGGCCGGCCTTCCGCTGCGTCGCGTGGCGGGGCAGCCGGGCAGCCTGTTAAGTAACAGATAAAGGCGCTAATCCTCTGGCCGAAGGCTGGCGGGTGGGGGGCGGGAGCCTAGCGAAGCCCCGCGCCGGAGCAGGACGGGGCGGGCGGGGCGGGGCGGGGCGGGGCGGGGGCGGGGAGGGGCGGGGAGGGGCGGGGCGGGGGAGGGGAGGGGCGGGGGCGGGGCGGGGCGGGGCGGGCTGGAGCGGGGCGGGGCGGGAGAGCAATTGCGGGTGAAGTCATCGCCGGCCGGCCACAGGGTCCGCGGGGGTCGGCGTGGGGGCGCGAACCAGGGTGGGCGACGCGGCGCGGCGCATGCGAAAGATACCAAGTGCTTCGTCTATCTCCAGCGCGGGAATCGCGCCGTGCCGCACTCCAGGCGTTAGGCGCAACCACGGCCTCGTTGCGAAAGAAACACGTATCGGCGGGGTTATGATTCTGAAAGGCGACAAGATAAACTGAATTCTGGTACACGGTTTCTTAACCCTTCGGAAGTCGCATGCCATTTCGTATCAGTAGTCGCATGGGGATGGGGTGGCATCCCTACACTTCCCTTTCTATTACTAACAATTACATTGGGTTTGCAATTTATTCCTCGTTAATATTCAATTTCCTTGAATAAATGTTAATTTTCAAAATCAAAAATTCATCAATGAACTTTGTTCAAGTGGAATATAATCCAAGTTGCGACCATATATTACAATGTAACTACAATATACTTAATTTTGTGACTATGTATGGAAAACCTAAAGATGAATAATAATTTTTGTTAAGTATTGCTGTCACTAACCTCTTATTATTCACAAGAGTCACAAAGAATTCAATTTTAACGAAATGCCACAAAGAATCTGAACGCACGTGGAGGTTGCAGGAGTTTCCCGTCACAAAGAATGCATTCCATTTTAAGCACGTTAACGCTTATAAGATATTTTCTTTCTTGGAAGGAAGGTAAACAAGCTATTGAAAGGTACTGTAAATTCCAGAAGAGTTGAACAATACTATGTATTTTATTTGGCAGTTCTCACAAATGCCTTGCGAACGCTTATAGTCCTCAAGGGTCTATTTAAGGGTTGATCTTTTGAACATTGTGTTGATAATGGCCTCCAAAGTAGATCCTTTCAGCAATCTTTATGGTTTTCTTATTCGAGTGTTTGCTTTATCACACTGAAGCCATTGGAATAATATATTCCAAAGTCAAGTTAATATATTGTGATCTTACATTCATTAATGTAATTCTTAATGTTTTAATTAGGTAGGTAGTTGACGTTGCAAATATGACCTTCATTACAAAACAACCAATGCATTAAAATCATATAATAAATATCGTGTCACAGGACGGAAGTATTTTATCCGAATGAGATGTATTTTTATTCTGCATACTGAATGTTTATAACATTTTGGAATTAATTTTGATGGTTTGCATAGGTCGAATTCATCATAATGAGACTTGTTTTAGTTAGTATTGCTTCGAGCAGTGATTTGCATTCACAAAGGTTTTGTCGTACTCCCTGGAGACGGGAGCGCGTAGTCACCAGGAAATGGTTTTGCATAACGCAGATGTCATGCTCTCTATCCAGTGGGGCAACCACAAGGGAAGGGGGAGGGGTCAAAGGGTTTCAGCCCTCTCCCCAAAAGCTAGTGATACGTATTAAAAAATATAAATATTACTAATTTTCTATACTAACGAAAGCCATTCAGTACATTAATTGTTAACATTTCAAATATTAACTCGTGCTCGTGCGAGAACTCTCGAGAGTACTCGTGCGAGAACGCTCACATGTTAAACCCCATCGTTTTCCTATCCGTTTGTCTATCCTTTCCTTTAACAAGAAAAATTCTAAATCAAATGTGTTTATTTGTTTAAAAAAATATATAAATGTAAATTCTAATGTACTTACAGAATATCAAACTAAAATAATTTTAATGTTGTATGATGTTGGAAACAAATTTTCAATATAGGTTTATTCAGCTTTATAGAGAGATGTTCTTGGAACAATTCATACTTCATTAATGTGACGGTTCACATGGGCAAATAAAAACAATCATATTTATGAATATTTTCCATAAATAAAAATAATGGCATTGTCATAGTGACAAGAAACGCCGCAGAGGCGTAGGAACTTTTTATGTTATTACGCGAATATCGCATAATTTCCTGAAGTCCGAGCAAGCAACAACAAATAAATAAAGACATTTTATTTACTGTGATGTGCCATTAGCAATAAATATTAGGATAGTGCAAAAAATTAGAAAATTCTAATAACATGAAGTGACGTCAATAGACAAGTGAATGATATACGCCCTGTAAGTAAGAGGGCAAATCACGGTAAAATAACGCAGGCCAACAAAAAAAGAGTTTCAAAAACCTTTTTAAATATTAATAGCTGATTTTTGTAGTTTTTTGGGTGCTGAATCCGCATCTGAACTCTATTTCTTTCCATCACCCACAGTTTGGTCAGAATTTGATCTATTAATATATGGGAAAATATGCTTATATGCTAATAGAGTGAAAAAATCAACGTCCACTAAAATACCAACAGAAATTTTAAACATAGAAGATGGCTTTATATGATTAACATTACATTCTACAAAGTCTTACGTGTCCATTGACGTATATTTCCTTTGCCTCTTTTCTTTAAAGCCCCTGATATAGCTCTTTCTCTTCTACGCCGTTTGCTGACTCTCTCGGTGAAGTAACCAACAGTAATCTCCCATCATATTGGTGTTCCAGCGTCCCTGATAACGTTTTTTCATCACTTTCAGATCTTAATGAAAACGCTCACCTTGTTCTTCACTAACATCACCTAAATCGCTCGGAAATAATTGTAAATGATTGTTTAAGAAGTAAACTTTGAGTCTAATTAACATCTCAATTTCTTCAAATCTTTCAGCATATTGGCAACAATTGCATGATAATATTGGTCTTTTTGTTGGCTAGGAACTAATTAACAACATGATTAAAAGCACTCTATGCTTCATTTTCATTTTCTGTCAAATGTAGTTCAAATTGGGGATCAAACATCAGTCTCAATGAAGATACCCTCTTTTAATAATTTTGCTGCAGACAAATTGCGCAAAACTTTTCACAAAGGTACTTGAAACAATATTTATCTTTAGGTAAGGCAATGGTTTCATGAGACCTAATTTTATGTGCAATGGAGGCAGGAGAATCTTACGTTGTTCCACCATATGTTCCCGTAGAATGTTCTCTCCCCCGGGGTTTAAAGATTTTGTTACAGGCCAATTCTTTCTAGACTCATGCTAATCTCTTGCCCTACTATCCTATTCACATAGTAAATATGGGAATTTACAACTTCTTGCATCTCATACATATCTAGATACTCAGAGCAGCATTTGCCTACAGACAAAATGTTAAAATGTGAACAAATGGTGGGTGATACGGCATTTTTTTTGTTAGTTTTGCAATCAGCACACTTAAAATGATAAGAATTAGGTGAACACATACAAAAAGTTTTTTGGTCGTTGGCCTGTGTAATTAAAGACAGTTTCCAAGCTTTTAAGGAGGCGGGACACTTAGATGAATTTCGCCGATTATTCATTTAAGAGCCGTGCGTGAATACATAACGAAATGAGATTGAAAACGCAATTTTCGTCATAGAACAATACTGTGGACAAAAGACAAGAGAGACAGTGCGTTGTTTCACAAGTTTCCTGGCGAGTGCTGGGAATTAGACATTCAGAAGGTGCCCAGTTTTGGCAGAGAACGCGTCGGGACTCGAGTGGGTCGAGAGGACGTGAAGATGAGATTTTAACTGTGATTGTGAATGGAATGATGGAGTTGCAAATCTACGGGACCTTTTGGGAAAAGGGGCAATTGTAATTGGTAATGCAACGTTGCCGAACTTCGAAAGGGAAGTGATATAATTTTGCTTTCGATTGACTGGCGGCGCAGTTTTAAGAGAAGGCCAAGTTTTGTTTTTGACGAGCCATTAAGTATTAAATAACTATTTAAAGTAATTGTAATTACAAAATGGCCATGCTTAAAAATAAATGCGCTCAGTAAGTTGTAATGTTAAGTGTGTGTGGGTCAGATAATATTTTGTTTCGTGTTGTGTTCATTGTATGGGGTATTTAATATTTAAGGGTATTTAATATTAGTACATGTTGATAACGATATAATTTGTAACGGACGAAAACGTTTACACAGCAGCTAATGAATAAATCAAACACGCCAAGTGATGGTGGCTTTAAGATTGAAATTTTTGTGATTTTTTATTATTACGTAGTAATATTTTGCAATTCAGATAAACACCGTATCCTGTACAGGTGACTTCGCACCCCACGACCTTATACATTTTCTGTAATAATTCAGGGTGGCACGTCACATGCTCGTGCAGTTATAAATAATTAAATATTCAAATTAATATTGAAACGGAAGGAGCTGTATTATTCACCTTCGTTTTATAATATTACTGAAGTAAGAAAAACAAGAACTGTTTCAATGGCACGCCAACTTAAGGTGAAGTATAACTTTGTTTATAATTCATTGATATTGAACTATTGAAACAAAAACAAACATCCTAGCGAACTGTTTCATTAAAAACATTTGAAGAATTTATTTAATCTTCCTTGAGAGTTAGCTTTTCACTTTCCTTGATAGTCACAAAAATATTAGAAAAGATTTTTACTCTTGAGAAAGCCAAGTAAAGTAGTTTGAAAATGCCGGATCAGTCAAGTACAACCCTACTCTTTGCAATATTATCTAACTTTCCTTGATTTGTTATGAGGAACAGAGGGGGTTTTGGAGAGTCAGGGAGCCAACTCGCAGGGCTGCGAAAATGTGTAAATTAAAACGTATTGGATTACTTCCTGCGTTCTTACATACTTCAAGAAAAGCAATTCCGAACCAAAAAAAAGAATCAAACTAATATTTTCACCTTTGAGTACTAAATACCATTTGTTACCATTAGAAATAATTTAGTAGGTTTAAGACTTCATTTCTGTTGATGGGAATGTTGCTCAAACGATGTTGGCGTATTGAATATCTTAAACGAACAGACACCTTGAGTTTAATATCAAACGGGGTATTATTTACAATATGAGCTTGTAGCTGGGCTTTGATGTACATACTTCCAGATATCGCCAACATTTAAATCGTGCGTTTGGACGACCATTAAATTGTGAGTTGTCGAGTGACTAGCGCAATTCTTTCTATAATTGTAAATTTAGTTGCTTTTTTAAATTATTTCCCATAGTATCGTAGGCTAGCACGTTTTGATTCTTGTTTTTCATTCATTTCAAGCTATTTTACTTTAGTTAATTTAAAAAGTTTATTTGTGTTGTGCCAGCGCACAAGTTTTCTCCTACTACCTCCGCGAGAACTCTCGCATATTAAACCCCACACTCATTCCTATCCTATTTCCATTCTAAGAGAGACAGTTGTGAACGAAATGTGTTTATTTGCTTAAAAATGTATAAAGGTAACTTGCAATGTACTAACACAATATCAAATAAAAATAAAAAACAATGCAACTGATGTTTAATAGAAATTTTCAATAAACATTTTTTCAGTATCACGAAGAGTTTTCTTGGAACAATTCAAAACTCTTCCTTGAAGACAAAGAAGCAATTTTGAAAATAATTATTCAATGTTCTTTGACAATTAGTTTTCGCTTTTCGTGATAGTCACACAAATATTAGCTTTTACTTTTGAAAACGCTACGTGTCTGAACCCGCTAACTTGAAAATTTCATCGAATCACCGCCGATAACGAAAATATTGGTACAGGTAAGACGCAAACACAGTCTTCACTCTTCACTGTACACCCACATCCCTCCACAATTAGATACACAGCATTTATAGACCATAGCAGAACATTAATTGAATGGTTTCACTACACGCATTAGAAACAATCTTCATAGGTATCAAGTAACTGTAATGGTACTTCTAGTTGTTGCTGGAGAGCAAATCTTGAAGTAATGATGATGCAAATAAACCTGGTCAGACTGCACAAACCAGTTAAGTGTGTCGTCACAAAAATGGCTAGCGGCAACAAGGGCCGAAATATTTAGGTGCCACTGGTAGTATCGAAGTGCCAAAACGAAAATTTAATTGAATGTCCAAGAATGTCTCATCTTGTAAATTATGATATGAAAATCGTTTCGTTGAGGCCTTTGGACTCGTATTTTCAAAAACTTCAACATGACCTTATTTGAATATTTTTTGACAAACACATTTCATTATGAAAAAATTGTATGCATTTTTTAAGAAAAATGATTTAAAGAAAATCAAAATTTCCTATGTCGACCCAAAATTTCGAAAAAAATAATCAAGTTTTTGAAACGTTGAACGTAATGTTATCTTTATATATGATTTCACGAATATATTTCATTAAGAAAAAAATTTCTTCATAATTGTAGTTGTAGGATGTCGCTGAAAAATTTTTATTATTTTTTTTTAAATCGGGATTTTCAACGAGCAAGAGACTTTCACCATTCTCTTACAGTTAATTCACACTATCCAATAAGGAAGTTTCATCAAACACGATGAAGCCATATTTTTGAAAATTTAAAAATCTCCCAGGGGATTTATTCCAGGGTACTCTCAAAATTAAAATATCGGTTTCAAATTCAAGGGGCCGAGACATGAGCCAGATCGATTGAGGAGTATCAATTTTGGAGAAAATTAGCTGAACGTTTTAGCTGCTAACGTTGTTCACGTACAGACGGACCGACAGACGTTTTGCCATCAATCGATTTTTCGGTATCAATGTAGTAGCAACTGTATTTATCCACTTTTTCGTTGCCAGGGCCCTGTAATAAGAGTTTTTCTGCCGAAAATTCGCCGTTTTTCATTTACATAACTTTCTCTCTACAGCGTAAACAGTAGCGAGAAATTAAAACTAATGGTACCTTTACGTGGAACAGGCTTTCCTCGAATTATTTGTAATAGTTATGTAAAAATATTAAAATTATATTGACAATTACGAACCTCCAATATTTCCAATGACGTTTTGTATCTTCCTTTTTACTCTTATTATGTCTCAAAGAAATTTTGAAGATAAGTATTAGTTTTTTATTCCTCAGTGGAATACCCACATTTAAAAATTATCATTAGAGCCACTAATAAATGTGATTCTGATCATTCTTTCGCAGTCAACTTAATTCCATGAAAAGGGAAGTTACGTTCTTGTCAGTAAACTGTTTTGCTCATATCAGTAGGGAAGTCTTCTTTGTAACTTGTGGGAGTTCATGTCTCATGTGTTAGTTCATCTGCGTTACCAATTTTTAAGAGGACTGGACAGCACGTAATACTCGAAACAATCGTGATTTTTCTTTTAAATACCATGGACAATTCATTCACAGGAAATTAATATTAGCTATATTACGTATGTCTGCTGTATTTCATGACTATTTTCTGTAGATGATATTCCATTGCGGATTCACAGGTTTTGGTACAAAATAATAAGGTATTTCAGTTTGCCGACGTTTCAGAGTTTATTATTGCACTATCTTCAGGGCTGGACAAGTTTCACAAACACGGTTATTACAAATATTGTCAACAATGATAATTACAATTGCATATTAAAAAACTATGTATGAACATAACACATTGCATATATATATAACATCGCGGTCTCCGCGAGTGACGGTGAAGGTGGGTCGCCTTACCTTCCAGCTAGCTCAGGTGGCAGAAAGGTGACCTGAAAGAAATGGGATGGCGAGTGGCTTTCAGCAAGAAAGAACATATCTGAATGAGGTTAACGTAAAAAATTTACGAGAGCTCGTGAGTTTTCCCGTCATGCAAACCAAAATAAGCGAAACAAGAGAAATTAAAATTAAATTATTACAATCAACAACAGACAAAATGCATTACACAAAAAATCTATGATTAATTTTATTAACGGCCAATGCGCGGCCTGAAATATTTCCTTCCTTGCTTGTTTTGAGCCAACTGCAAAAGTTCATTCCGTAGCGCCTGAGGGGCATTTGAGCGGTTTCGGCGAAGGTCTCGTACACATCACCGTCTGGAGATTTTCGTGGTCATTGCCCCATTCAGCGGGGCGACGTCTCAGAAAGGGTCGCTTCTCCCTAGCGGCCCGGCGGCGGCGAAGGTGGAGGCGGGGTGGCGGCGGTCAGGTCGTCCGAACCGCGTGGTTCGGCGTGGCGCTCCGAGGGAGGGTGCCCTCAGCTGGTCGAGCGGGCGCCTTCAGGTAGCACTTTCGACGGGCATTGACGTAAGCGATGGCGATCTTGACGATTAACGCAGTCACTTCCGCGTGCTTATGCCAAAGATAGACTAATAATCACGTCTACTTCAACAAAATCAATTGTTTTGGTTCACCGAATCGTGGCCAAGCACGGCACATTAAATAACGTGAACCGATAAAACTATGGTTCAGAAAATTGATCAAGTCCGAAAGAGAAACTTTCTCTTGAAAAGTCTCGCAACAAAATAAATCAAGTGAACACCCCGAAGGGCAGTCACAGAGTGCCTTCACGAAGTCTTATTAACAAGCCTCAGTCGAAAGCAGAGCGATACTCAGCCAAAAGCCGAAAACAGAATGCTACTCAGTCAAAAGTCGCAAGCGCAATGCCCCTTCGAATGTTACTTTCTTTCAGCCCACTGCCTCGGTCCCCCTCCAAAAAAATCTCTAAAGTTCAAGAATGTTCTACTACAATTTAGTACCCGTTCGGCGATAGGCTACAGGAAATTGCGCAGTGAAATTGCTTCGTCCAATCGCTGAAGGCGTTTGAACAGGGATCTTTAATGGAAAATTTCCAGTATCTTCTGTCTCAAGTCTCTCTGTCTTACATTGTTTACTTGGACGCACGTGCAAACCTAGACATGCGTCGTTGAAATGGGCCAGGGCAGGCCTAATTTTTGTTGACATCCACTGGGTGGCGGCCCAGGGGCTGGAAGGGGGTGGGTGCGTTCTCTTAAGGAACGCTTCCCGGAAGACACAGACGCGGAGGGTGGTCGGGCACAAAGAATAGGAGGGGTGGCGGAGCCGGCGCAGCTGCGCATGACGAATTAGAGCGGGGGGAGTCCCGCCAAAAATTCCCCGACGCCAGTGGAGGCGCCTTTCGCAGATTATAGCCACAGAAATGTAGAAATTAATGCTAATTTAATGAAGTTGATATTCGGTAACGCTACAATATATAACGCAGAAGGCTGATTATATTCAATTGTGATCAAAACCAACAAAACAAAAAACTTTTTTTATATATTATTAATGTATATAATATTGAATAATAAAGAATTAGGACGCATACCTTGCTGTTCGTGGGAAGTTAAGTAGATATTATGAAGTTTCACATCATGAGAAACAGCCAACCACGATAGCATGACCATTCATCCTGACTACATGTTCCTAAATGAACTAGTGTATAACATGGGAGCTAACCACTGGCTACCAAGAGAACAATATCCGATACATCAGTAAAAACAGTGGCATGCGGTCATAATTTTAATGCGGGAAGTACTTTTGAAGTCCAAGGTATAAAAAACGTAAAACAATTAAAGATATGAATTTTCACAAAGTGTGAATATTAACCCGGGCGTCATGCATAAGAACATAACAGGTCGCTCGGGAGTAAACAGACCCCAGGGAAAATTTGTTGCCTAAATGCCTTCTAACATTATAAACAAATATTATTCGGTATTTATGTGACTTACACCTTAATCTTATTTATCGAGTACTTAATTATTTAAAATTATTAACTAATTTTTAAAATCCATTAATGCATTAAAGCATTTTTTCTTGCCTAAAATGAAAAATAAGTCCGTAAACTTTAATATATGGTGAGTGTTAATTTGAAAATGTATCTACAGAGTTCAGTAATAATGTTTTTTACGGCCTATACAAACAATGGATGTGATGTCTGTTCTACTGTTTCCTTACACTGTTCACATTCTCTGGATGCTCTGCGGTTTAAAATTCTTCGGACAAATTTCACGTCCTGTTAGTTCTCTTTCTTGCATCTTGTGTTTCTTGTTTTTGCTCTGAATGCAAATATTGTATTATTTTTGGTATCAACTCTCGCGACAATCCTGGTAGAATTTATCTCATAATTGACCAAGGTCGAATACGATCCAAACTTCCGTCTGCAATTCTTATGAGTGGTGTTTCTTCGAAATATCAGTAATGTTTGATTCTTCTGAAAGTTGATCGTACCAAGTTCGAATGTATTACCGGAAACTGAGATTATCGCCAGGGCGCCGCGTCCAGTCGATGCTCTGTCAACGCGGGTTGTTCCCACTTTCCTCGCTAGAAGCCATGACTACTGCGCGGAATGAGTTCCCCGATGCATTCCCTTCTCGCAAAGGAGAACTGCTGAACGGTACGCAAAGAATTAGTTTGTTCAAAATACTTTCTTTAAGATAATATACACGTTCTCGCTCTTATTAGGTGCTTTATACTTTCATTGTATTATAATGTAGTTAGTGCGTACGTAAAACACTCTCAAAAAGCCAAAATAATAATTTTTTTTTGAACTTGAAATTGGTACCAGTCGATCACGACGGAACGGATTCTCATACTCATTATCCTCGCGCACTCCCGGACCGACCCGACTTTTCACGAGGCATGACGAAGTCGAGCGCCTGCACCTTCGAAGAACGAAGCTTCGCTGACGTCACGAGACGAATTTACACACCGTTTTGATAACATCGATTGTTACGGTTCAACCACTAGTACTTAGTTCAGAATCTGCGTTGAGTAAACAGTTTTGCTCTGGCCATAAGCAACTAATATTTTAAATATAGAAAGGATTTTTCTGTGCTTTGCTTAGGGGAATGACCCATTCCCTTCATTCCATGGAATGCACGCCACTGAGTCAAAATGACATCCCATCATTCATAAGATAATAAATTAATTAGTTCATTCATAAATAAAGGTGTGTATAGGCCCTACATTGGGTGTGCTGCAATTTGTGGTAGGAGTAAATTGGTGTAAAAAAAAACTCCGAAACGTCGGCAAACAGAAATAGCTTATTATTGTGGACCAAAACCCGCGAACCCGCATTGGAATATTACGTATATGGAAACTGTATAAAATTAAAAATTAAATTAATTAAAATAAATATGGCAAATAAATAAGAGTAACGATATACGTTTTCAAGTACGTTTCAGAATAATTATAATTTTGAAGCACTATGATGCTCATAATAAAATTAACAAAATAAACAAGAGAGTCACGATGGAATCATGTTTAATTAAATAGAAATTGAGTCTTCCAATATGCCAAGTGAGAATACTTTCCGTCTACAAGGACCAAATACGTATGTGCATTGAAATCCGGTCCCAACACACCATATACATTGTCACATAACTCCTTGAATCAACTCCTCCAATTCGCCAGTGACAGCCCTGCTTAGATGAGCGGGCAGATGAAAGCGCGAGAAGCTCGTGATGCGGATTGTGAGGAGCTGTCTGGGAGGCGTGGCCGCGGCGTGACCAGCGGCTGCTCCCGCTCCCGCCCACGCCGCGCCGCGTCGCGTGCAAGGCCTTCCGCCGCCCGGCCGGCCTCGCCGGTTTCTTTCATGTCATTAATAGAATAGATAAGCAGTCATTATAATTTTACTAGGTATGCAGTCTAGTAGTCATTATGCAAATTGATTATTTGATGTTCGCGGACACTTTAATGCTATGGTCATAGATCCCGTTAATGTAGTGAATGGTTTTATCCCATTGACTATTTGATGTTCGCGGACACTTTAATGCTATGGTCATAGATCCCGTTAATGTAGTGAATGGTTTTATCCCAGGAGGTGGCGGTGATTCCTTTTTGCTGTTCCTTCACGTCGGCTTACGGGGAAATACCTCTCTAGGCAGCTGCTCCAGTAGAGCACCGCGCCAGCCGGGACAAACTCTGGTCTCTCGACATGTTCGGTAGTGTAATGCATGTAAGTTTGTGTAAGGAGTGAATCGACGAAGGAAGAGGAAGGAAAGATCGAGCATAGCGGATTCCCTGCGTGGGCTACCACTCCACACATTACACATGTTATCAGGGGGCACAGGTCCGCAGGGTGGGCACCTAGTTCTGTAAGCGTTTATTCCGCACCCCCTGACGTTGCACAAGTAGGACGACGGGCTTGCGTTGCGTATTTATGCGCAACGCGTCTCTAAACCCCTTGGGAGTTGAGCGCAAGACGGAGTAATCCTCCATTAATTCAATGACCATTAGATCTCTCTATAATTCACATGGTGCATTATTTTGTGTCAAGTCTCGTCTCGTCTCGTCTGTCAGTTGTCAAGAGGACCGCCAGGTAGCATCTCCGCGTACGCGCCTCACACCGCGCGTCCCTGCGTCACTACCCAGCGTCCAGAATTGGGAAGGAATACCGATGGGGGTAAGGTTTAGGACACTTTGCAAAGGTTGGACTAGCCCTTGTGAAGCAGCCGAACTCGTTTTGTCGGAACACATTTCACATGAGAATCGACGGGAATCGAACCCGGAGGGAATCGAACGGGAATCGAACCCGGGCTGGTATCCGGATTCGGCCGGAAAGCAGTTTGCCCTCCCGGCAACCTCCCCATTCAATGCCTGGATAGAGCCGCTCTACCAGCTCAGAGCTATCAGCTTTCCAGGCTAGTACCAGAGTCTAATTCCAATATTTTTTTTTTAAAATAGTAAAAACACTCATTAGTGCCTAGCCGGCTATAAATTGTACGCGAATCGTGGTTTGAATTCGGGCATGTTTAGTGGCTAAAATGGACAAGTTTAAACTCGTTCCATGTATTTATCTTTTCTTTGACGTCCAAGGTTCAGATGTTAGAGTAATTGCGCCGGTCCATCGTCAGAGCCAAGAAATAATTTTTTGTAGAAGTTATTTTTGGTTCGCACTGTTCGAGACAAAATGGATGAAGAGTGAGTATAACTTTTAAATGACTGAACTAGCGAAACACATATTTTGTAATAACTTATAAAAGACTTAATAATCAGTATTTTCATTCAATGAATTACCTATATATTAATACCTAAATACCTAATAACCCGTTGGAAAGAAACTTATACTCTTAGAAAATTCACTGTACCATTTGTGGTAAGCTAAGCTCTAACAAGAGCTTTCCAATTTATATTTCATTTTTGATCTTTTGATGAAATGCTGGTAATGTTTACACAATTGTCAATTATTATTATTATTATTATTGTTATTATTATTATTATAAAAGAAGAAAACACTTATAGAGTTTACCAAATATTGCTTCACAAGCTAATCAGGATGGATTCGATAGTTAAACGGAACTTGTTTTTGGTATCATATTATTTACTTATTTCATTTCTATTGTGATAACTTGTTCACAAGTTTCTGTATGTTAATCCACTTAAGAAATAACGGGCATGATGGTACAGACAGGAACAATAAGACAGAACCGAATAACAAATAACTGTCCACTACTAAGAAAGATTGAAGTGTGGAAGGAGAAAAGGGATAGTATTCATTGTGCCATAGATAAGGGCAACTGTATATTTCTCTAAATATGGAATGATAATTCTACAGTTCATGTAGCATCAAATATCTATGGAGTAAATCCAATAAGTAATGTCAAAAGATATGACCAAAAAGAGGGGAAAAAAGCACATTCAAATAACTCGTCCATTCCTCAGCTAATCATTCATCTGAATTTTCGTAGAGAACAAGTGCAGGTGTATTTCAAAAAGTATTCGGGACCACCAAAGGAGCAGGCTAAATACCTTCACTAATAAACAGAGATGACATAGTTTTGACTGTCAGGATCATGAGATACAAAAAATTCCAGATGAGAAAAGATGTGCAGGGTCCAAATGCATTACTAAAGCTCGAACACTGTAGAAAATGTGATGTTGACTTGTGTGATGTGTGACTTGTGTTTCGTTGAGAATCGTACATGTTAGAGGATATTTGCTTGTCAATTTGAATTAATATTAGTATTTTAACTGGAATAACTGTATTGTGTTTCATTTTCATAAATAAGTAATGTATAAAAATACCTGTGTATTTTGCAACCATTAGTGCCTTGCGTACCGTTTATGGTACAGGACTGACAGGTATCTACTGACTGACAGGTCTTGCAATTTCTTGTTATCATATTAAAACATTTCATTAAATAAATATAATCAAGTTCAATGTCTAAAACTATAAAAATCAAGAAAAAATAATTAGGGACACAAAAAATGGGATAATTGTGAGATGGTGTCATCGCCTTATGGAAAGAGGGGGGGGTCTTCAGCGCCTTGAGATCACTACTTTCATTGCGTTGGCCTAGAGATTTGTTGTGAGAGAAATTTACTCACTTGGTGAAATTTTAAATATCTCCCTACGAAGATCTCCATCAAAAACGTAATCGTAAACGTTAGAAACGGACGTATATAAGGTCCAAGAGATAGGTATTTTGTCTTAAGGACATGTTTTGGTGTGTTGGTATACTTGTTTCAATGACTTGATTATAATTTTAATTAAAAATATTACTGAGACATGATTCAGACTTCAAAATGTAGTCCACGGTTTTGAGCAACCATTACTAAAATCGGATTGTACTTCCCTCAATTGTTTACTTTCTCGCCTTACATTGCAAGAAGAGAGAATATTGTAATCGGGCTCCGGAAAACGGCGAATTTTCATGAGAAAAATTCTTATCACACGGTTCTGGCAACGAAAACGTGAATAAATATTGCCCCTATATATTAACCCGTTAGAAGTAAATTACTTCTAACGGGTTGTGAAGCCAGCATCCATGTTTTGTGGCTCCTTGATTCCGAAATATCGAACGACGGCAAAACCTCGTTTGTCAGTGCTCAACGCTTGCTATCGTTCCACATTTTCTCCTAAATTGATATTCCTAAATCACATTGGGGGATCTGAAGACCCTCTGAGTACGAACGGATATATTGATTTTGGAAGGTATTTTTCATGAAGCCCCAACTACATTTTCAAAATTTTCTAAGAAATAGTTCCAAATTTTTTGACTAAACTTTGTCTTGGAATAACGTAAAGGACGTTTGA
Source organism: Acheta domesticus (assembly GCA_031308135.1). NCBI lineage: Eukaryota > Metazoa > Arthropoda > Insecta > Orthoptera > Gryllidae > Acheta > Acheta domesticus. The sequence goes on along the minus strand of JAHLJT010009436.1, from coordinate 148,192,312 downwards.
AGGAATGGCGCAGATTTCATGTTCGTAGAAATACCTAATTTTTCGAAAATTGCAAAAGGTCAAACTTCATTCCGGCGACATCCTATAATATTGAAGATAAAGATTTTCCATGATAAAAATCTGTTATTCTGAGATAGCCCTTGAAATAAGATTTTTCGAAAATACGAACCGTTTTTTGCGAAATTTTGCTTGAAATATAGGCATTTTTGAACAAAATTGTAACATTTATTTTCTCAAAAACGTTTCCATTTTTACTTTCTCCCTACTGCTTATGCAGTACAATCATAGAGAATGTTTTATAACGCTCATTGAAGAAAAAGTGACAACTTGATTAAACACAGTTTGTTAAAAGCACATTCTTTTTTAAAAACACGTTTCGACAAAAGTTATTTGTAATCTTTAGGTGATCAATGATGTAAATATATATTAAGAAAAATACAAAAAAGATTTTAAACCATATTCTAAACAATAATCATCAGTACACAATATAAGTAAATTGAGCCCACTTGTTATAGGAACATACATAAAACAGACGTCCCAGATATCAAGCATTTTGTGAAATTTGACCACATTACGTTTTGAGAAGAAAAACAGATTTTCGGCATTAGGAGACCCCAAAACGTGTATTTCCGTTGAATTCTCACAATAGATTTTTAAAATCATTGTCGCATCAGAATGTGGAGAATACACAGATGATTGCACGATGCTTTTCGTGGATGGAGAATAGTGCTAGAGAGAAGAGGGATTTCACTACAATTCTCCGATGCCTGTCACTACGTTTCTCGCACGTCAGTAAGGTCATTGTACCAGAGTTAGCCATTAAAAACATTTATGTGTTGAATTTATTAACATAAATGCATTTTAACGTTAAGTTGAAATTTAAACTCATTTGGCACATCCCTTTAAAATTAGAATCAAAAGAAATAGTTTCATCTACTACGTTCAAGCAATACCTTTATAAGCTGCGGAACAAGGGCGGAGTAGAATATAATTTACATCTGCAGTAAACACATGCAATGAGAATAAATAGTACTTTACTTAAATGGAAATCTCAAATTAAGAAAACTACAATAAAATAAATATTATACTTTTGTATTACATTTTATTGTTTACCCAAACTATATTATTTTACTAAATGTTTTGTGTTACATTTAATACTCTGTTTTTTTAATTTGAGATTTTCAATCATCGAAAGGAAGACTTATTATTTTGTAGTTTACTGTAATTGTGCATATAAAAAATTAATTTGTTCTTTATGAAAATCATATCTTCTGTATAAATAAAAGTGGAGGTCTTTGTGAGATTTCAAAATAATTCCCTTTTTATACCCCATGTGCTTGTTTAGAAGATATAGGGACCAATTCATGGTCGACATTCAAAATGAGTCCTCCCTTAAGTGAATGAATCTTATTCATTAACACTCCTTGAGTGGAGTCTTAAATGAACGCTCATTCCTATAAAGTAGGCAGCCTGCTTCTTGAAGTGTCCCTTATCGTTGTCTCGCCTCGTCAGTTGTATCCAGAGTAGGTTATACTCGTATTCTTGACGTTCACCGACTATTAGCGTTATTGGTGCATTTATTTGTTTTATAAGTGTACCCTGCGTATTAGAAGAATGCAGGTGGAGGAAGGGGAAAATTTAAGACCACCTGTCTACAACCAAGAAGAGGGCCCTGAACGAAGACGGTTGTGTATGGTTGGACGAAATGCCAAAGCTCATAATGAAATATGTCAAATTTATTTTGGGAAATCGGTGGAGCCGATAAAGAAATACTTGTTATAAAAAAGGAATGGTAAGTGAAGAAACATTTCAGCCATAAAAGTACCAAATACTGCAGGCTGTGCTATGATACGAACGTAAATAAATATTTGTAAGGAAAAATAAGTTGAAAAGGAATAACGAAGAAGATGAATCCGCTAGCCATTGTTATAAAGAAGAATAACAAAATATGCGTGTGGATGAGCCAAGAGTATATATTGCAACTGTACCCCCTGGCCACCACGAGGCCAGGGGGGCCCCATGGCCACCACGAGGACACCATGGCTAGTTCATTTTGAAGGGAAGAAACTACAGAAGAACTACGTTCGCGACAAATTGACATCTGGCGTGGGGTTTTGAGACGGAACCAAATATCCAAAGATATTTGCTTGAAGAAAAAATTCAAATGTGTGGTCGAATTTCGTAAAGAGAATCAAAGAATTTTGAGAAAATACGAGCATGAACGTGACGCTGGGGATCTAGAAACCGTGAAGAATTAAAAATAATTTCTATTGCATGTTTAAAACTATTTTAAATAAGGATATATTTAATGAAAAGGCATTATTGACATAGACAAAAGAACTCAGATGATTCAGTAGCAAAAGGACAGAATAGCATCGGAGTGGTGAATGAAGCAATGAAAACAAGACACAAGCGAGTGCGAGATGAGCTTCCGAAAGTAAAAATTTTATCAGAGTCGTGACGTGACAGGCATCGGCTGTAAACGTAATTAATTTTTGTAAAGATTTAAGTTAGAACGATTTGTGTCTCGGTAAGCAGCAGAAATAGATCGCGAGTGTAATGAAAGGTTTAATGAGTTAAAGTTAATCGAGAAAAAAGCACGAAAATATAAATTCGCGGTGGTGTAGATGTCGAGAAATAGTAACGACGATGAAGTATTGAACTGTGCCGAAGACCAGATGAGATTTGGACGATGTGAACAACGGCGACGGCGCCCAGGAGGGAGTTTTTTAAGCATCGTCAAGTGTACTTGCTTTCAACGAAAGGAACGTTTCAAAAATAATAACTTTTTTAAAGACATTAAAAAGTTTAAATGTTCAAGGCCAAGAATGTTCAATTAGAAATAATTTAATTTAAGTTTAAAAATGATCAGAAGGAAAGTAAGGATGGCCATCATAATCAGTGAAGATAAATAGGTTATTTGATTGTATAAAATCAGTAAAATTAAATATTAAATATGTCATGAACCTAAAAGGAAAATATTTATTAAGGTATTAATAGCAGATGTACTTCATACGCTGCTGTAGTTTCCGTATAAGATCAATTGTTAGTTTTTAGAAAGTGATATGTTAAGAAAAAAACAACACCAAATACAATTTTCCATAACCATAAAAATTACGAGCAGTGAACTCGTATGAGCGGCCATTTTCAGGCTCACGAAGAAGAATACAAGGTATGCAGACTCTTTAAGTATAGTATAGTTGCGCCATATTAAGTATAGTTGCGCCATATAATAAAAATATGAGCTAGCCAAAATCGAAACGAAATAAATATGTAATTAGAAAGAGATAGAAATTAAATAAATTAGTAAAATTAATCAGGTGGGAAAAGGGAGTATCTCAGTATAATAGAATATGATTAATAAGTATCTATATGATTTGTATTTATTTACAATAAAATAATAGTTATTAAGGATGATCAAAGATTTTATTTTCATTTTTATTGTTTTTCTAAACCCTCCCTAGCAATTCAAAATAAAAGTAGCATGAACGAATAGCGAAACTATACGGTACCAGAAGAAAGGAGGAAGTTGCAACAGAAAGGTCAGAAAAAAGCATGTGAACTGGAACTCCTTTATGTATAAACAAAAAAGAATATTAAAATATACATTTTTTCAATGTGATTTGTTTTGCAAATATGAATCTGCATGTGTATGTAAAACTCATAACTGTTATAGATAGGCATATATTAAGAAAATAAATAATTGACGGCGTTTGGCCTAATTACTTTGATAAATTAAATGGTTCTTTGAACAACGCAACTAAATTGAGTGAGGAAAACATACAATGTAATTTAAGATAGTTGGTGCTTTTATAGAGGAAGCATGGAAAAATATCCCTGGGAATTCGCAAAGGAAAAAATTAATTTATTTCCAACGAATTCTATGCGATAAATTTAGCCAAGAAGCTAACATGTTTCGTCTTGAATGATGGTCAAATTCGTAAGAGAATCCACAGCCGCGTTCGTTCGGAAAAGGGGAAGTTGTCAAATTTACAGGATTTCGGAAGCGGTAGCGAGCACAACGAAGGGAGCGGACGCTCGCCCGGGTCGTCCGATTGCTGAAAGCCCCTGGCAGCTCCTGATTGATAGATTGTTAGTGATTCCGGGTGCGTCACCTACAGAGGTCATTAGTCCCGTAAGTGTAGTGCGTGATTTTCCCTCGGGAGGTGGCGGTCATCTTTTCCCCGCTGGATGGCGAGATCAGGCGTCGACCTACCGTCGACTAGCGAAGTTTTCCCCTCAACCAGGTATCTCCCACCAGCCCGCCACCACCCCAGCCGGGACAAGTTCTAAGCTCCCGACTGGTCTCCAGGCATGTAGTGCATGTTTTCCATCGGAAGCTGGCGGTGATCTTCCCCCGCTGGATAGCGAGATCTGGCGCCGACCTACCGTCGACTAGCGGAGTTTTCCCCAATGTATCTCCCACCAGCAGGACACCGCCCCAGCCGGGACAAGCTCTCTCTAAGTCCCCGACCGGTGTCCCGGCATTTGTGGTAGTGTAGTGCATGTTAGTGTGAGTGTGTGTAAGTAAGAGGTGTGGATAGGACAAGGAAGAGGAAGGAAAGATCGCGCACGGTCTGTAGCCAGTTTGTTAGGATACTGCTGCGACATTCTTCTTGTGTTGATCGGAGAAACCACGGAAAACTACCGATAAGGGCAGCCGGCCGATGGAATTGTCCTCCAAACAGTGACTGAATTCGACCTAGCTGACAAGCTATTGTCGAAAATCCTGCAGCCGACGGGACTCGAACCTTAGTGCTCCTGCTGGGTGACGGTAGACGGTCGGTTGCATGTAATTTTTTTAATTTTATCCTACTGTTTCCGCTGTATAGAGGAAATATTGTATTGCTGGAAGAAAAACGACGAATTTTCGACACAAAAACTCTTTTTTCTGGACTCTGGTAATGAAAAAGTGGATAAATCTTGTCCCTGTATACAGTAAATCACTTCCTGTAACACATTGGGTAGTCAGAATCCCTGTTTTGTAGGTCCTTGATGCCGAAAAATCGATAGACGGCAAACTGTCTCTGACCCGTCCGTCCGTGGTTAACACTAGCGCGTAGCGATTTTCTCCAAAAATTCTCCAAACCATGTGGCTGATGTCGCGGCCCCTGGAATCTGAAACCTCTATTTTAATTTTGGGGTGTACTTTAGACGAAGCCCCTCGGATACTTTCAAAATTTTCAACAAAAGAAATGGTTCCGGTTTTTTTTGTCCACATAATGCAGTTCTAGTAACCGGTTGAACGGTGACAACTACTTCTTGTAGTAGCAATTTTTACAAAGTGTTATTTTGATCGTCGTTTCAATCGTGGACACCTCTCACCGCATTAGCCATCCTATTCACATTTAAGAAAGCAATTGGTGGGCAATTTGGCTTCCATAGTGGGTCGCGGGCGCTGGGGTTTGACCCTCGGAGCGGTGCCAGCCGCCACGCGCCCACCGCGTGCCTAGGCGATCGCCGGCGGGGGGAGGGGCGCCGGGACGGACTACGTGACTCGGGCAGCGCCCGCACGGCACGCACTGTAGGGGCGGAGGAGAGGGGAGGGCATTTTGCGGTTCGGACTTCGCCCTCTTCGCACGTGGAGGACGTGGGTGCGCCGTGTGCCACGAGCCCCGCTGCACTCGCCGCGTGCGACATCGTCGTTGGTTTTGGCGTCATCGCCAGTGCCGGAGCTGGACAATTTTGGGGGCGAAGCAATGCTGAAACGAAGTCCCCCCCCCCGCCTTTCAAGAAAAAATTAAAAATGTGAAATTGAATCAAGAAACTGTGTGAGTTATTTTATTTCAATAAATAACAAAAACGTTTACAACGTTTAAGCTAGAAAAAGTTTAGGGGAATGTATTTTAAATAATAGTTTTAAGTAAAAGTATTTAGTGATCAAACAATACAATTTGCACAATTGAACTTAAAACGCTAAAAAAATTGTTGTGTTTAATAAAATCACTTGTTGTTCTGTAATAACTAATAAATACGAATTTCACTAGAACCTATTTTAATATTAGCGTCTTTTGATTAATATGATAAAGTCCTACTTTTTAAGTAATGACTATAATTCACTATTTAAGGTAAAAAAATGAAACATTTTGTGAAATGTCAGGCTTCTGTATCGAGACTTATAAAATTACGATAACGATTTCCTCGAATTCCAATTTATTTTAAATTTTTTCCCATCATAATTTTTCCCCATCAGTCCCCTCATCGGGGCCCTTGACTTGCGGGGCCCCGTACGATCGCCCGGTCTGCCCATGTCTAGCGCCGGCACTGCGTTCACCGCCGCCCCACAACCACTCGATGGGGCTCCTGGGAACGGTCATAAAGTTTTGTACCCAGTCACCCAACATTTTACTCCACTGATTCAAAATTAGCTGAAGAACCCCGAGTTGCCGGAGTATTTATCATATTTTTTTTATTAAATAGAAAGAGGAATTCCATCTATTTATGCCCTACGGCAGAGCCTACTCCTATCACTTCTACTGTATATTCCCTCCGCGTTATCACGCCTCTCACTGCCTTGTTCCAACTTGTTCTTGGAAAAAACCGTACACACTAAGACACTTCTCACTAAAAACTATTTAAATTTTAGTCCTATTGTGGGGTTCCCGCCCCCAAACTCCTTTCTCTTTATAACTGAAAATAATAAACAAATCTAAACTAAAAAACAAAATGAATGACTTACGTATATTCTGTTTGTGGAATTTTATGTATTACACCAATACTTTCAATCAATTGCCACATTATAAATCTGACTCTTTCTCATATTTTTTCTTTTCGCGTTTTTATAAAGAAAAAGTTTGAAATTGATCTTTGACGTTTAGAAATAATTATAGTAATTTTAATTGAATTTTAGTACCTGTTATAGGATCCTTGATAAATTGTGGCTGACCGAAAGGAGCCATTAACCACTTATGCGATTACATTATCTCCAAAAAAACAGAGATCACAGTGGATCCCGGCTTGACAACACTTTTTCTATTATTTAAAATAACAACCTTCAAAACCAGCGTTGTCACACATTAAATTCCTCCAAATACCCATTTACCAATACTGTTTTACTTTAATTGTACTGTCGTTTTACTAAAAACTGTATTATTGCCGAACTTTCATCAATTTAATCGTTCCTTCAACACCCAAAGGTACTCTCTACTATCCCACCCTCTACTACATTAAAACACTTCTCTAAAGCATGCACCCCTCCGTCAGTTTCAGAATAACACGTAAATCGCACTGTCGCTCGCCCAACCTGCAAATACGTTTTAATTATGCTTAACTTACTACAACTAAACATGTGTCCATTCACACCTTTTTACGACAATATTAACCACATTCCAAACATTTAGACTCTTGTACACTTAATTCACTCACGCCCACACGCAATTAAAATCAATATTCAAGTTACTTTTATAAATAAAGCGAAAAAAACTATTTATTACTATTATACTAAAACAAATATTTAGGGTTTATACAACTGACAGTAAAAAAGAAACAAACAGTCCTCTAAATACGCAATTCTGTACATTGATGAAATCATTAATAGATCTCAGACGTCATCTTCTGATGGCGCGCAGCGACATTGATACACTCTCGAATCTATGATGTAACGCTAGGCTAAAAATATCCAGAAAAATAATTATTTTGCAAATATATTAAGGTTAATCGTTATAAAACATAGCCTACAGTACTCCAGACCGTTAAAGGAAGCTATCACAAGTTTCATCGGTATTCGTTCAATCGATTTAGAGATTATCGCGCTGTACGTCACCGTAGTTCTGTCTTTATATATTAGTATATAATGATCCAACATATAGAAGTCGGTTAAGTTGCACGGTCTTCATTCGACAGCCATCCGTTCGTTTCTAAGTTCGACATTCAGGTCCATTATTCGACGCAAGAGATGTGTCATTCGACATGTAGAACAGACAGACATGGCGAAAAACAATTGTTTCGTCTCTGAGAGCCTCAAAACGGATTTTCCCGCCGAAATCTCGACTTCGAATTTTTGGACGGAATCCAATACTTTTTTAAATGTTACTAGGACCAAGGAAATGTAGAAACATAAAAACCCAGAATCATGAAAAGAAGTAAACCCAGAAAGAAAACGCAAAACCAAAGCAAACTGTTTTCGAGAGGTCGATTTCGATTAATGTAGCTTACAGAACTTCTTTTAACATCGCGTAAAAGTTTTCATTCTTTTAAAGTTTTCGGTTTACTTGAAATATTGATGCGTTGAAGAATTATTTATTTCCGCAGTCACTTCGAGATATTGAGGTTTAGCTATTTTCAAACTTCTTTTCTGGCAATGAACGATATTATTTTAAAACGTATAACACAACTAATAATAAAAACCAGATACACAAATTTACATTGTGTCTAGTTTGATTACTTCTTGTTTCCGGGCTCTTGCACTGCTATGTTCAATCAATAGTCCCACATATTAGTATTATATTCCGAGAGCTAACGTGATCCTCTGATCCTCCCAAGCAGGAACGTGAGATCTCGTGCCCATCTATAAGCAGGCTTGCCGGATTTCCCTCTCCAGGTATCTCCTCCAGCGGGACACCACACAGACTAGAGCATTTTCTAAGCTCCCGACTGCTATCACGATATGTAGTATTGTGCATGATGGTACAGTGTGCATGATGGTGTGCAGAGGATGTGGGTGAATGTAAAGGGAGAGGAGGGGACGAGAATGAGGAAGGAAAAATCTGGTGCGGCCAGCGGCCAGTCTGACATGGTGCTGCTCCGGCATTCGCTTGGAATTGAACAGAGAAACGACGGAAAACTACCGATTAGAGTAGTCGGTCAAAAGTATTCTCTGAATTGGACCTAGCTATAATCGATAATTCCTCAACATTGGGGCTCGAACTCAAGTACTTCCTGCTCAGAGACATTGTAATGGCGAGACCTATGCTACGAGTATCTTGTTCCGCTTAGTTATTTCAGCTGGTTTAAGATTAAATTCATCAAGGAATAATTTATGTAATTAATAAATATGCAGTCAAATGCGTTTTGATTTGTATCAGGTATTATAAGAATGTTTTGTAATTGGAATTGCTGTTTGGCCGATGCGTATTTATGCATACGGAGGCACATACCTACGGCGACAAAAGTATAGGGGCGGCAAAAACTGGTGACCACAATTGTGTCAAAAGAACCTCTTTGTCACGTGGAATTTTCCTTTTTTTCTTTTTTATTTGTATTCATTGATTTTTTTAACGAATTGAATAAATATTCGAAAATTAATTTATAAACAGACTGATAATACCTTTTGCTTTATGACTTTCGTTAAGTCAAAATGAGCGACGCTTACATTTTCAGACGTGACGCAATTAAAATTCAATTAAAATTACCGAAAGGGAGTCTTCAGGTTCCATCGATAAAATTATTCATATTATACATTTTAAACATTATCCACAAATACATGTAATTTTGATAATACGTTTGAAGTCTTATTTCGTTCATATTTTCTAGTGTTAAATGAAGGCATCTAGGTAAATTTAAGAATTAAAGGTAGAACAATGGTAGAATAATAAACAGGCATAACTACAAAAAAACAAAAGCACGTTGAATTTGTTATTTCCATACTTCAAAATATATAATTTAAAAATTAATTTATTTCCCTTAGAAAACATCGAACATGCTTAGATCTTTATAATTAATTTTAGTCATAATATGTGTCCAATTTTTTAATATAAATTATACTTGTTATTTTAAATAACATTTTTCTTGGGTTGTATGAAAAAAAAATTGGCGGTAAGTTTCGCGTGCTTACAGGCGACAAAGTCATTAATCCGCTTCTTCTGATGGGTGTTCAGTGCCGTTCAGGAGGAAATATGATGGGTGGGTAGTCGGGAGTTCAATGGGCAAGAAAAGCAATCACAGAAAGCTGACCACGCACGTGTATTACGAAGTGGCAGCAATTATGTATTACGCAGCAGCAGTGTATTTCGAATTGGGAATCAGACGTCAACAGCTACTTGCTGAATTGAGGCATTATATGCTAATTGAAGCGAACGTTACCTTACTGTCAATCCGCTTCTTCACAAGTATTCTTTCCTCTTGTGGGAATAAATAAATAGTAGAGGTATAAAATGGATAAACTGATATATTGAACCAATTAACTCAAGTCTGCATTAATTAATTGTAAGTAATGACCGAGACATTTCACCTCTCCGTAACATTCAGCTTGTTATATTAATTTGTTCCCCGGCAATACATCACCGTACCATTGACCGTCATCGTACCTCCGCACTAGTCGTTATGGATGAAGGGGTCGCCACACTAATTATTCCACAAAAAAATGGTCAGCAACTCAATTGTAGTTTCTGTTGCACATCTTTTCAAAATATACATAAATAAAATTGAGGAGTCTGACTGTGATTTAAAAATAAGGATATTTTCCGTTATACGTATACCAATTCAATGGCCGAAAGATTCAGTTCCCTTGTTTATTAGAAATGATTATTGTTTGGTGAGGAAAATTTACATTATTTTGAGAAACATTGAAATTAGCGCTTCACAATAATTCATCACTTCACAATATTTTACTTTACTAATTATAACATCATAAACGCTTTTAATGCAAATCACTTCACAATATTACCTTCGATATTATGATTTATAACATTGAAGGCGTTTTTAGTGCAAAGAAACGAAACACGACCACCTACCACTCTAGGAAAAGGCTATAAAACGATGAACTAAAAAAACCGCCTTATGTACGTCATTGCATGTCTGCACAGGTCTCGTGTTGTTTGCTGATGTTGGCGTATTTTCAAATATTAATTGAACTTGGAAACGCTTCATAATGTATTTTTCTCATTGTGTCTGCGTGGAACTGCGAGTTTTTGGCGTGTAATTGCGTTTGTTTTCCCAGTGTCTTTTAAGTTGGTTTGTATTGTCTACTGTGACAATACAAAAAACTAAACCTCTCTTTACTCAATTTATCCTATTTATAAAAATTTGTTTGGCTAGCTCTGTTTTATTCTTGGAATTGGGCGTTTTCATACGTACGTATGACGGCCACTCTCTTGGCGCTGCGAAGACTTGTTCGGCCCTTGGCGTCGTTCAATTCCCCAAATATGGATCCCACACTATCTTCGTATCGGCATACATTTTTTTTAAATGTCTCTGTCCTACTTCTGTTTATCTATACTAATATATAAAGACAGACGTGCGTTGACTTACAGCGCGATAATCTCAGAATCTACTGAACCAATACCGATGAAACGTTCGTGCTAGCTTCCTTTAAAGGTCTGGAGTACTACAGGCTATGATTTACAACCACAAATCTTAAAATATTTACAAAATAATTACTTTTCTGGACTGTTTTCATCTAGCATCACAGATTCAAAAGTGCATCAATGTGCAATTGTTTAGCTGCGCGCCACCAGAGGATGGCGACTGAAATCTACCATTGAGTTCGTCTTTGCACGAATTGCGTGTCTATAGGTAAGATATTATAGTATACTATAACCTCCTTAGAGAGGGCTGTTAGTTGATTTATTCTTTCCATTGTTTAACCTGAAATGTTCATATTTAGGAAAGATAATGGCAGTTTGCTTTATAAATGCAAGTAACTTAGATATTGATTTTAATTCCATCTAAACTTATATTAAGTGTAGAAGAGGCATGACATTATCGAAAAAAATGTTGCTGACGGAAGTGCTCAATATTGTAGTAAAACGGTGTGAATGCGCACATCTGTTCTGCATGAAATAGTTACTGGGTAGTGGTCGTAAATTAAGCATGATTATTACGTATGATTATTTAAATTCACGAGAGTAAGTTGAGCAAGAAGTACAATTAAAGTAAAAGGGGAAATTTGAAACTTATTTATAAATATACGAGAAGAAAAAATATGAAAAAGAGTACGTTTTACAATGCGGCAATTGATAGAAAGTATTGGTACTACAGTATAGTACACAAAATGTCGCAAAAAGAATACACGTGAGTAAATTCAGTTTATTTTCTATTTACATTTTTTGCTAATGTTATATATAAAGTGATAAAATTGGGGGACAGGAACCACTGTAAGAAAAAACATAAATATTTTTTAGTGGGAAAGTCAGGAACACTGGTTATTTCCGATGGGTGCAAGATAGAGAAGGGCGGAGCAGGGCGGGACGGGGATACAATAAAAGAGAGAGTAGTAGACTCCGCCGCAAAGCGGGAATAGATGGAATTCCTTTTCCTGGCTAATAAATTACGATAAATACCCCAGCAACGCGGGGTACTTTAGCTAGTTTTCTATAAACCACGACCTGTTTTTATAAATTATTAAATTCTACACTATTTTTGAAGCACATCTTCCGTTGACCAAATCCCACGAATTCTAATTTAAAACTTTTCTAAATAAACCTCCTGCTAGACATGATCACATGTACGAACTCTACCAGACCTCGAGCAATTTTGACACAAAATTCTCTTCCGTCGGATGAGCTTGTTTCTTGCCACTCACATGTTCTGCATTGTTATTGTTCTGAATTCGATGCTAACTTGTCTCTGCCCGGAGTATACAGGGATGCTTTTGTCAATTGTAACAAATGTTTCTTACGTTCACAATAATTTATTAAAAATTATATTTCTAATATTTTAGAAATTTACGCAATCAGGTCTTTAATATTTATCAACGCTTTACATCCCCAATGTCTCATTTCCGTTCATATTCTCCCCTCCTTCCTATCTTATGCCGTCGACACATTTTATCAATTTAGACAAAAATACCCGATAAGTATTTTTACCTATCTCACCACCGAGATGAACAATTTCTACAACACGTCGTAAAAATATATAATGCGAATCAAATGTCTATTTACTATTCCTTTTAAAAAGAAATTCTCTTAAAAGGGAGTGTTTCCTTTAAAATGAACTATTTTAAAAGTGAGGGAGGTTTGTAAAACAGCGTGAGCGGCGAAACGAGAGCGGAAGCGTCAACCAGGTCGCGAGAGCGACGGCCGGAAGGCCATCGCCAACGCAGCACGCTGGATCCGTCGTTTTTTGTCAAAACGCGGACCACTTTTTGTCAAAATAAGTGTGTTATAAAATTGCGTTGACAATAAAATTAGATTTCTAGCGTGAAAAATACGAACAATCAGTTCACTGAATCAAAAGAGGTGTGGCCATTACAAACTTTCGATTTACCAAGTAGTTATATAGAACAAGCTAAAGTACCCCGCCTTGCTATTATAGTACCCCGCTAGTATATTTATCATAGATAATACCAAGAGTGCTTTGGTAATTGTCGATTATTTCCCGGCTCGCAAAGCGGGGAGGAGATTTATCTGAGAATTTCTAAAGCATCAGTATTCCAAAGCACGACTAAACCACGAATCAAATTACGTCCAACAGAGTTCCAAAATGCGCCAAATATTGAAAATAACTGAAAGCTGCGTTAAAATCAAAGAGGTTATGTTACAGTATATACGCGGTTTATTGGACATCGACATAGCGATCGATGTATACTGCCTCCTAAGATAGATGAGACACAGTTTATGATCGGCCAGTAGGGAGAAGCGGTAAGAAAAATCGGACAGAAAAAGCGATAAACTTTTTGAGATACACCAACGTGATTGGGGCTTTTTGTATGTATGGTTAAACACTATTGGTTTTAATTTCGCGTGTGGAATAGTCTTAATAATTTATTTCTCACGAGTCAGAGATTTTTTTCTATATTTTCTCTTTATACTCTTTTTCGTTACCAGGATCTGCTATAAGAATTTTTCAGCCGAAAATTCACCGTTTTCCAGCCCACGATTGCATAACTTTCTCTTCTTACTAACTACTTCCTAAGAGCGAGAAAGTAAAAAGCAAAACTGTCGAACGCGAAAGAATAAATTTTGATTATTAGAGAGTAATGTTTTGAAGAAGGAAGAGAGTCGCGCGTTAATTTTTCTGTGTTTTTACCCTTAACTAGTTAGTTTAGGTAAAATATCAATGATAAGTAGCGTACCACTTGGAAAATTACAATTGAACACATGTATCTTTCGTTTTGAACAAGAGTGTTTTGTTCAAAAAATGTCTTTATTCCAAGCACAGAAAAGGGGGTGGAGGTACCCTTTTTGAATTGATTTTTTATGATGTTCTGCAATTTTGTATAAAAATATGTGCTAAATTTAACATGAATTGATAAATTCTGAGTTGTCTATTTTATATAATTTGTACTTACTACTTATATATTTTTCAGTTTATTTTTTCACTTGAACCTGGTCTTTTAATAAATTTTATCAGCTATGTCATATTTGTTTTTTACTTTCCCGTATATTACGTATACACGGAGTGATATACGTAATATAGGGTAGAATATGTCAAAGAAATGTACTTTGAGCGGCGATAGCTGGCAGCTGGCAAGAGTATATGGCATGTCCGAATAAATAACCGAGACAAGGAAATAGAAAATGAATACCGGAAAGTCTGTGCTATTCTGTAGCACCACCAGTTTACCTTCTGTATTCGAAGATTGCCGTCTTTATTCTGGCGTCTGGTAGTCGCGCTCAATTACGAATAGTATTTAGTGGTCTTGGAAGGTCTTAGTGGACGTTTCAAAAACAAGTCATGTGCACCATCATATTTCCTACTGAAAAGAATTATTTTAGCCTCTTACCTTATCGCAAATATACAAGTATCCAACTGTTGGGATGGCAGATTCCGAGGCAATCGGTGTCATACGGAACTGCACCCGCAGTGCGCGTGAAGTTCGTGTCTAGTTTGTGTGTGGCCCAAATACAGTATTACACAACAGTTCTGTGTTTTTATAAAGAGAAATTCGCCACATGATCTGTAGAATTGAATAGGTTCGATCACATCGAGAGTGTTCGAATCAACTCGATAACTTCTGGGACGTAAGTGGAAGATTAACACCCAAACTTCAAAGGGGAAAAAATGAAATTACAAACTTGCAAAATGGGACAAGGAGACAAAATGGAACACGGGAAAAAATGGAATAATGGGACAAAATGAGACAAGAAGGAAATGGGACAAGGGGACAAATGGGACTAGTGGACAAATGGGAATAGTGGACAAATAGGACTAGTGGACAAATGGGACTAGTAGACAAATGGGACTAGTAGACAAATAGGACTAGTAGACAAATGGGACTAGTAGACAAATAGGACAAGGAGGACAGAATGGGAAAAGATGGACGTCGGGACAAAACGTGATAAGCGGCAAACGGAAAAAGGAGACATTTATTTATTTATTTATTTATTTATTTACGTCAAAAACAGTTTAAAACTGTGTGTGACGAGCTATGGGGAGAAGTGAAATTGGTGCATGCAGGTTTTGCAGGTTTTGGTGTATGCAGGTTTTCATAATTATGTGATCTCTTTTCTGTATTCAAAAGTCCACTAGAATATGGTTTAGAATAAAGAGCGGTTTTTTCAAGTTTTGTTGACAACAATATTCGCTCCTATATAATAAAATATATTTTCAAAGGTAAATTAGCTATGAATTTGTGCCCTTAACCCTCATCGTGTTCTTCATGAAAGAATAATACTTTTTGCCGCGACAATATGGAAAACAATAATTTCAATAACTATATTTCCCACTGAAATTCAGAAGATGTGCACAAATAATGAAGTTACATTTATGTCCAGAAGCAAAACAAGGGACCATCTCAGCAATTGCTCAAAGGATCAGGGAAACTGGACGAAAAACCTGATCGAGATGGGGATCATCAACCCAGAAGCTGTGATACAGTACTTGTTACAGGTTATTTAGAATTATACAGTCCAAATAATAAATAATTACTTTTACTATCATTGTTAAAATTAATGTTATTTTTCTTTTGATGCTCGGTATAGTCTCGAATTGTATAGAAACAGTTATGTAGCAGAAAGATTTTACTTGGGACTTAAACTTTTCTATCGACTTAAACTTTTCTATCTTTTTAATCGTTTAATGTCATCTGGCAAAGTGTTGTAGAGTAATGTACATGAATTGTATGTGATTTTTTTAAGTGAGCTGTTCATACTGCCACCTGGTGAATATGATTACTACGTCATATGTTATACTTATAGACATCGACGTTTGCTGAAAATATATGCCCGCCCTTAAGTAAGTCATTTTTGACAAAAACTACTGATTCGTAAATCAGGAGACAAGGTAATGGTAAAATTCCTAGATTAATAAATAGAGACAAGAATCACGTGGGTGGGATTTGCTTATTATTCGTACAATTCTTTTTGGTAATCTGAAAGTCTGGGAGCTCTAAGATGTGTTTCCCCAGAATGTTATGCCATATCTCAAGCGGGAATGAACATTCGCAAAATATACACAACAGCAGCATGAAGGCTGACGGAATTTGAAAGAATTCTGAACGCGTAGCATAATTAACTTAGTTTTGCCTTCAATTCATTTAAGTGGGCATTCCATTTGAGGTTTGACTGAATTGATAGATCTAAAAATTTTGTTGCTTTAACATTAGTCAGTGACACACCGTTCATTTTCAATGGAGTACTGAATTGTTTATCTGAAATGGAAAACTGCATTGAAAACAGTTTTCTTTTCATTTACTATTAATTTGTTATTACGGAACCAATTTGAAACGTCTGACATTGTACTATTTACGGTTTCTTTGTTGCAAAGAATATTTGTATCATTCGCAAAGGAAACTGTTCTTTCGTTTTGAATCGCTAAGGGCATGTCGTTTACGTATAATAGAAAGAGAATAGGGCCTAAAATCCTTGCGGGACTCCAGGTGCAATTGGCAAAGAACCGGAATGGTGTGTACATAAAGTAGGGCATGAAAGAACCGGAAAGGTGTGTACATAAAGTAGGACAAGTGGGGCATGTGGGACCAATGTAACGTGAGGGACAAAATGGACGAATTGGGTCAAAGTGGGGACAAATGGAACAAAGGGACATATTTAACCAAAGATTTATGAACACTGGTACAATCTAAACCCGAGAGTCCGCCAAAATATTTTTATGGTTTACTAGTTCATTGCTGTGTGTTTTCAGACCTGAAACAAAACACGTAATGGTATACTTCATACCCTTGCGAGCCTTTCTGATTCTTTTTGCCCTTAAGACCATAATACTTTATGGCCCGCTTTAATACCAACACAACATGCAGAACATAGTTATGAATTCGATTTTTTATAGTTAAGTTGCAAGCAAATACAATAAATAAATGGCAGAATGCTTCAATTAGTAAAACAATTCGTTTTAAACCTTATTTTGCTTAATTGATATGAAAATTGCAAATTGGATTGTTTTCGTAAATTTAAAATTGCCATCAATCACTCGCATTTCACTATTACATATCACCTTTTTTAGAGACATAATTATATCCTTCTTCAGTAGCAGTACTACTTTAGTTTATAGTGTAATTTTAAGTAATTAGAATGTATATATGTTCACCACATATATAGTATAGTATTGTATCTACTGATCTATGTATTCTCTAAAAAAATCAATAAATAAAAAACAGTACTATTAGTAGTAATAAGATATATAAGGCACATCGGCTAACATGCTCAAAATGTTATTTTTTGGTGTTATGACATATTCTAAATAACGTTAGACGCTAATAACCTAAAAGTATCGTTTCATCAGCACAATTTACACTGTTATTCACACTGGTAAATCTCAAATACACCATAAATAGTTTCATATATTTTTCAAGATTTTAATGGAAAGCACTGTCCGTAGTTTTGTTAGCTTTTGCGAGAATTTCCTTAGGAACTTCACAATATTCTTTCATTTTGTACGAATAAATCAATAACGATTATGCAATAGAAATTAGATATACACTCTGTTATGTTTATCTAACGTCATATTGACAAATGACTATTACAATGCGTCTTTTCACTTTAGATGCAAGAAATATTATAGAATGTTTCGAATTTTCGTTTTATTCAGCAACGAACTAAAAAACGATAAAGTTTTGTATGCACAACGGGCGTTACTAGATGTTTTTGCCCCTCAGGCGACTTCCAATCCCTCGGGCCAGAGACCCTCGGGTTTGGAAGTCGCCCTCGGGGCAAAAACATCTACTACGCGTTCACTTTACATTTGCAGACGGAGCGCTGTGATCTGTTTACATGAGATCACCGCCCGACTGAATGAGAAACGCGCGTCTGCAGTAGGTACTGACCGTTTAATATGATATAGATGGCGGTGAGCAGCATACAGAACCCCAGCGGGGAAACAACATAACCATTAAGCAGTAGATAAGTGCAAAGAAGAAATGAAAATATTGTACGTGAATGTTGTGAATAGTGTGTGGTGTGATCGATTTTATTGTATATTACATTAATCATTTAAGAGCGCGACTCCAGCTCACTGTCAGAAAGGCATAATTCGTCAGCTGTGTCCGTAGCGCTTGTGCTGCCTTCGGAGACAGCGGATTGGTCAGATGCTGATTGACATCGAGGCCATTCGTGTATTATCGGTTGTGTTCGGGCCTTCACTTTCAAAACAACATTAGTTCTGCCGTCTGCAATTCTGCCGTCTGCAAATGTAAAGTGAACAAGTAATATTTAAAGCTTGATACATAAATAATTATAATGGACTCTCTAGCATATTAGCGGCCGTTGCTATGGACGCGTTCTTAAAGCGTCGTTTAGATGATTGATTGCTAAAGAGATAAGCACGTAACTTTAAGCGCGTAACTAAGCTTTAACGATGTAAATAACAAAAGAAATTGTTCCCTAGTGTTTTCGAAAAACAAAAGAATACTTTTGTTCAAAAGGTAATTCAAAGGAAAATCTTACTTCTCTCAATTCCGTATCTTTTCAAAAATGATAACCGGCTAAAAATTGGCATTTTGAATTTCTTTTCCAAATTTTCGACTGTAGTATCTCTTTTGGCGACCAGATAAAAATTTGAAATTTGCACATGTAAAAGGTCGCTGTGGTTCCATTTTCAGTACACACTTCAAACTTGAGATTCAAAACTTCGTGAGTAAAAAATGGGAAATTTACGCAAAAGATGCTTCAATTCCACATTGGAGAAAAGTGATGTGAAGAATGTATATTTCATTATCCTATTATCTTTTAGCCATTTTGAAGTCAAATCTACAATACTGTACAATACTTAACAATATTTTATTATAAATATTTATAAAGACTGTGTAATATAGAATTTGAATATTATTTAACACCATTATTTTTAATTTATAATGAAAACATATTATCAATGAAGTCCCAAAATACGTAAATACTTCAAAATTCTTATCAATAAACATCAACCAAATTGTTGAGCAACAAGGGATGGTGTAATAGCATTCGTTTCGAAGTTCTTCAAAGAAATTCTAAAAATAATTCAAACAAGAAGTAGGCAGGTACAAAGTTCAAAGGTGTTTCAAGTCAGCTGATAACGCGAGACCAGTTATTTGTTTTTTAGGTATATTGCTACGTATCACGCCGGTATCAAACCGGATGTAAATTGTGGGAAATATTTTTTGAACCCATGTAACCTCGGTCAGGAGAGCAACGTTCTCTCTCTAAGCTAGTTGAGATGTAGATGCGAAGTCGGGTAGGTAAGCAAACAGAATAAATGCGTCTTCCTTCGGTGCTTTAGAGCTTTCGCAGTTGATCTTTTTTTTAAGACAGAGGACAGACAGACAGACGGACGGACCAGCAGACGGACGATGGACAGATGGACAGACAGACGGTCAGATAGACGGTCAGACAGACAGACGGTCAGACAGACGGACGGACAGATAGGCGGACAGACAGACGGACGGACAGACAGGCGGACAGACAGGCGGACGGACAGACAGACAGACGGACAGACAGACAGACGGACAGACAGACAGACAGACGGACAGAACAGACAGACAGACAGACAGACAGAACGGACAGACAGACAGACGGACAGACAGACAGACGGACAGACAGAAAGACGGACGGACAGACAGACGGACGGACAGACGGACGGACAGACAGACGGACGGACGGACAGACGGACGGACAGACGGACGGACAGACAAACAGACGGACAGACGGACAGACGGACAGACGGACAGGACAGACAGACGGACAGACAGACAGACGGACGACAGACAGGAACGGACAGACAGAAAGACGGACAGACAGAAAGACGGACGGACAGACAGACAGACGGACGGACAGACAGACAGACGGACGGACAGACAGACGACGGACAGACAGACGGACGGACAGACAAACAGACGGACAGACGGACAGACAGACGGACGGACAGACGGACAGACGGACGGACAGACGGACGGACAGACGGACGGACAGACAGACGGACGGACAGACGGACGGACAGACGGACGGACAGACAAACAGACGGACAGACAGACAGACAGACAGACGACAGACAGACAGACGGACAGACAGACAGACAGACGGACAGACAGACGGACGGACAGACAGACGGACGGACAGACAGACGGACAGACAGACAGATGGACATACAGACAGACGGAAGACGGACGGACAGACGGAAGACGGACGGACAGACGGAAGACGGACGGACAGACGGAAGACGGACGGACAGACGAAAGACGGACGGACAGACGGAAGACGGACGGACAGACGAAAGACGGACGGACAGACGAAAGACGGACGGACAGACGGGAGACGGACGGACAGACGGGAGACGGACGGACAGACGGAAGACGGACGGACAGACGGAAGACGGAAGACGGACGGAAGACGGACGGACAGACGGAAGACGGACGGACAGACGGAAGACGGACGGACAGGACGGAAGACGGACGGACAGACGGAAGACGGACGGACAGACGGAAGACGGACGGACAGACGAAACGGACGGCACAGACGGAAGACGGACGGACAGACGGAAGACGGACGGACAGACGGAAGACGGAACGGACAGACGGAAGACGGATGGACAACGGAAGACGACGGACAGACAGACGGACAGACAGAAGGCTGCTAATCGTCCATTCTTGCTGTAAAGATCAGTCTGCCCTCGACGTAACTCCGATCAAACAAACACCGACTTCAGCGTTCTCCCAATGAGCGGCGATCTGCCGCGGCACCGGTGTCAAGCACAGCTCTAGTGGAACTAGCTTGAGTGTACCACACACGGAACGTCTTTGTACATCAATTGGTGTCGATGAAATTACGTCGATGAATTACGTCGAGAAAAGAACCATATTGTCGGCGTAAATATCCCACTTTTGCACTAACAACAAATTATATTATTTTTTACTTTCTCGCCATTATGATTGTTGTTTGATAATCATATTCAATTTTTTGAAAAATATGAGTATTTTTTGTGTAATATGGTGACAAATATAATGGCCCGCTCTAAATTTACTGCGTTTCGTGAACGTTATTCCAGAAGGTGGTTGTTAGTAAGTTAGAATTTGAATATTATTCGTATTTCTCTGTTATTTTCATACATTCGACCTTTTATTATACATTTACACATTAATCTTTTAGAAATTCTTGAAAACATATTTGAAATATATGAAATAAAAATTACCAGCATTCAGGGAATATCAGATTGGAAAGCAACACTGGTTTTCCGCTTCGCGCTCGCGAATTTCTAGAAATTACGTCTCATTTTTGTGACGTGTATGTTTGGTTGTTTAGCTGTATGAGTTATAATTGTCAAATTTTTGTCTGATATTTGCTTGAAAATATTTAGTTTTTGCACCAAATGTTCTACTCTTTGTAATGATTTTTTAAAAAAATGACTGAGATGTGTTAATTTGGAGAGAAATTGTGGTATATATACTACTATCACAAAACCCATTACTAAGGGGGCGACAAAGTACGCTGCTTTTGATACGCTGGTCTTTGGCATCGTTAAGTGTGGACACTCATGTATACATGAAAAAACATACTCTTGTAACAGTTATTCTTCAGTAAAAAAATCTCAACACTTCAACTTACGCAATTACTTTCCAACGCAATCTGATAAAGCTTGTAAAACAGAAGCCTTCTATCATAAAATTTTATATGTTATTGACAATGAGGGGCACACAATAGTGGAATCACACACATGAATGAAACAAAAAATTTTGATCATTTGTGTATGACAATGGCAGTTTCTGTAATAAATCCCACAGCCATTATTAAACACTGTAAGAAAATGAAGGAGTGATACGAGTACTATGGTTCTAAAAATAAATAGGAACAATATGCAGACAACAAACTCCTTGTTTTGTATCCCACGCAAATTTATTCGGGTGATATCGTAAATGTGGTACAAGGATTTGTTAGTTTGAAGTAGATTCCTCCTTATCGCATCTAAAGTTAACAAGGATTCTGAGAGAAATCTTAACCGAAAATGTGAATCTTGATCTGGGAAAGCAAAGTTCTCATCGCTTAGCCATATGGCGAACTTCGGTCCGGAAGTGATCAGCTGTGCCTGTCGTACGAGGTTCCTTTCAGGGGAATGGCTGTAGCATGACTCCAAAGACGTGAAGGACAAAGTACAACTCCGTTAAAAAAATATTATCCTCAGTAGGGAAGAGATTTCAAAATAAAGTCAAGCATTAATTAAAATGAACTTAACGAAAATCAATATTTTATAAAATAAGACATCCAATATTCGTTATAAGTCACTATACAATTAATCATTTAATACAATATACCAGTATCAACAAACTTCAATTTGCATCACAGCAGATACTCAGATTAAAACAAGAACTAAGAAGAAGAGTGGAGGAGAAAGTTACTTGAGACAGCAGTCGTATACGTTGAATTAATAACAGGAACTGCCACGAAATATCTACCAACAAAAACATTTTTTTTTTTTTGTTTACATATTTTGTGTAGAAATGGGTATTTGTGGTGAGTACTCAAACATTTCAAAAAGAAACTAGTGGTGCTAAAGCATACTGTTTTTCTCGTAGCTAAGTATGGTTATGTAATATTATTTATGCAACAATTTCTCCCCGTATTAACACATCTCAGCCGTCATTTTTTATAAAAGTCATTATGGTTGAAACATTTGGTGCACAAACAAATATTTTCAAGCAAATATCAAAAACAATTTCATATTTAATAATCCCATTTCATATTGCTGGGCTGGCGATTCCCGATATTACCTCCACCTGCTCAGAGATGTGTAGAATATGCAATTAATTGCGAATGAAAAGGACAGAGAGCGGTAGAAACGGGCAAAAAACAGGGACATAGTGAGGAAGGGAGGGAGAGACAGAGGGTGATGGGAAGGGAAAGAGGGAGATGAGTAGAACAACGTCTGCCGGGTTTTCCTAGTATTGTTATATCTCGAAATCCAGAAAAAGCTAGTTTTGTGAAAGATTATTCGGAGTATGATGTTTAATAACCTATAACATGATAACACGTGCGTACGCTGGAGCTACCCATTGAGAGTCACGCATCGAACTTTGTAATCAGACAAAGTTCAAGCGATCTCGCCTTCCCTAAACATTTCGCCGCCCACGGCAGAGTCAGCAAACTCTGAGTGCTCAACTATAAAACAGCTGACTCCCCACGAACTTCCCACCACAGCTTGTTTCTCTACACATCAAAGGAGCACTACGGCATGTTCACAGCACAAGCTCAAGACACCCTGATTCGAAAGTTGATTCGAAGAATCATCAAAAACGCTCAATCGCGGATTTATCGAAGAGGTTACGCATTTCAGGTAATTACTTGCAAAATCATTGCTGTCTCAATATTTATATACTAAATTACCAGTAATAGTTTTGCCGTTAAATGCATGTTCATTCATCTCATATGTATGTCAGGTCCGGGTAAAATTGTTATACTGAGTACCGTTTGAATCAGTAGTCACCCGACGTGTTTTCCGTTGCAGAGCCCAGACGCCATGCCCCCCAACGCAACTAGCGGAGTGACAGGGGCGTGCTGTCGAGGACGACCTCTTGGAGGCGCCACAGGGCATAAAGCCTCGGGGACACGACCAGGCCAGGCCCAGGCCCAGGACCGAACCCGGGCGCAGGCGCCGCCCCGGCAGATCGTGTGGCGCAACGTGGTGCTGTTCGCCTATCTGCACGCGGCCGCGCTCTATGGCGCCTTCCTCATGCTCACCTCCGCCCGCCTGCTCACCAGCGCCTATGGTGAGTCACGCTCACCCCAGCCAGTCCCCCTTGTCCCCTTTCAAATGTAAACATACGCGTTCGTGAACACGTGTTTATGTTTGTCTCTCAATGTCCTGTCATCTTGATAAATTTTCAACGATGACTTGAATACAGATTTAAAACGTATCTCAAAAAACATTCCTTTTTCCATATACGTGAATACTGAATAGTGTGCATTGTGTGTTGCAGCTTTCCTCCTGTACCAGGCGTCTGCCCTGGGAATCACCGCCGGCGCACACACGCTTATGGTCTCATCGGGCCTACAAGGCGAAGTGGCCCCTACGCGTCATCCTGATGGTCTTCAACACATTAGCCTTCCAAAACCACATCTATGAGTGGTCCCGCGACCACCGCGTGCACCACAAGTACAGCGAGACCGACGCGGACCCCCACAACGCACCCGCGGCTTCTTCTTCTCTCTTCGCACGTGGGCTGGCTGCTGGTCCGCAAGCATCCGGACGTCAAAACCAAGGGCAAGGGCATCGACCTGCACGACCTCGAGCAGGACAAGATCGTCATGTTCCAGAAGAAGTGAGTTCCTCTCTCATCTTCGACCTGTGTTACTTTTTTAACTTAGCTCATACACGTAGGAGAAGTTTGCTCATTTATCACTTGTTTTCATTGCAGGTACTACCACATCTTGATGCCCTTAACCTGCTTCATTATTCCAACAATTATTCTGTGTACACATGTGGAATGAGACCTGGTCAAATGCGTGGTTCGTTGCTACACTCTTCCGCTACACCTTAACTCTCAACATGACGTGGCTGGTGAACAGTGCTGCTCATATGTGGGGAAGCAAAACCTTATGACAAGTAAGAAAATATTCATATTATTCGTAAATGTATATTCAATTTGATTTTTTCGGACGTGTATTATCACTTGTAAGACCTGTAAAAATATGTGCTACTCTGAAACGACACTCAAATAAACGCTTTGGTTTTTTTTTCAGGTACATCAACCCCTGCCGAGAATCTCGGTGTGGCTCTTGGAGCTATGGGAGAAGGCTGGCACAATTATCACCATGTTTTCCCTTGGGATTATAAAGCCGCTGAGCTGGGCAACTATCGTGCCAACTTGACTACCGCATTCATAGATTTCTTCGCTCGCATTGGATGGGGCCTACGACCTGAAGACTGTCCCAAAGACCATTCTTCAGAAGAGAGTGGAACGCACAGGAGACGGCAGTCATGAGATCTGGGGATGGGAGATAAGGATATGCCTCAAGAAGACATTGATGCAGCGACGATTGAGAACCAGAAGACGCAGTGATTTATTAGTAGTGCAGAGAAGTTTTAGGTGTGAACATCGACAAAAAATAACATGAGTTGTAGTACGAATGTTTAACCATTTCTATGTCGGAATTTGGAAATTTCTTCACACCCAAAACGTACTCGGTGGGGGGGAAAGAAATAAGTTTCACTATTGCAAAATATTTTATTGCAGTACTATATTATGTGTGTTGAAATGATCATAGTGTCCGAGCAATGTTTGACTCTTCGTTGTGTGGAATACCGAGGACGTCTGCAAATGTGGACGTGCCAAAAGTATTATTTACAACACTGTGATAATTCAATGTTTTTCTCTCTTTGAGGGAATTGTGTTATAGACGCTTGTGTATATTCCCATCTTCCAATTATTTATTGATATGTTTTTTATTTTTATTATTATTGTATTTAATTACATAAAATAATGTACATTTCCATA
>JAHLJT010009436.1:148093863-148166486 GCA_031308135.1 Acheta domesticus | reverse complement strand
ATTTAGCAACTGGATTTATCTACTCTGTCGTTATCAGAGACGTGCAATTAAATTTTTTGCGCCGAAAATCCGCCGTTTTTTCGCGCAGCATTACATAATTTTCTCAATACTACGTTTATTATTTCGTATGTACGTTCGTATATGATAAAGGAAAGACATGACATAATAATAATAATAACAACATAATACTAAATATAACATAATAAAAATAAAAAATTCGCAATATAAGTAAAATTAGTCTTGATGCATACGTGGCCTAAAATGTGTATTGCAACATTGAATAAATGCCATTGGCACAATTGCTTTCCACAGCAACAATGTAAACATAGTTTAATGGGGGAATCATTAATTTTAAAAACAAAAACCTATCTGTTATTACTAGACATCGTATGTTTTGTGAAGTGTCTATTATATCAGAAGAGTATGAAAAAATGTTAACGGTTTACCAGCACAAATTATGAAGAGTGGAACATTTTGGTTAGGTTTTATTTTGTCTCTTTAGAATTATTTACTATCTTTTGAAATGCATATAAAATATTTATATTCTCTTCTCTTGTGCAAAAATTGACGTTTAAATATTTTTCAATTTTTGTACTCCCAATTTCTAAGAATTACGGAAAATTCGTCTACAGGTACCGGACCTTCACTTTCTCGTGTAGACTCAATTTGTCATTTGGGTATGCAGGGTATATTCTGCCTTACAACAGGCAAGTCAAACCGCGCCCGCACGAGCAGCTTCCAGGCCTTGGAAAGACGGCGGTCCTCCAGCGTGTGCAGGCAAAAACATCCCCCTTCCAATCCAGAAAGGGGTGTACAAGCACAAGCTGAAGTGATGCGATGCAGAAAATAGTGGTTCTTAATAAAATATTTTTACCTTATTTGTTCTATCAAACAAACTAAATGTATGTCTAAATTCTTTACTATTTCTTGTTTATTTTCTTTTTGCATTCTACCTTGTATAAACGTTTTGACATGTGGCAAGAATATTTTTGAATGTCGAATTCTTTCTGTTTTCGTTTCATTTTATTAAATCGTTCAGTTATTTGTTGTAAACATGTGAAATAAATTAACAATTGTCGCTTACAAGAGGACAGCTCTTTTAACAAAAAGATTGTGCTAAATCTCCTGGCCTGAACGTCGAAAATTGATGCAATTATTGCACCCTTAAACAAATTACGAAATCAAGATAATTTCGATTCAAAATGTTTAATTTTACTCCCAATGGACAATTTAACGCCTGATTGTTACTTGATTTCGGGAATCCTCCCGCCTTCCGATTTTCGCGAATGAATCGGCAATTTTCATTTTAACTACGGAAAATTCGGTGTACTGTATGCTTACAATTTTCCTGAATGTGTTCTCTTAATAGGGGTAAATTAATAAAATTGCTATTAAGGGGCTGTTTGGTGGTCTGTATACGGAGATAATTTGCATACAATATATGGGTTTCATCACGGCGGATTCGTAAGTCGGCGATGATTTTATTGTTCATTCCAAGAACAATCTTTCGTTCTGAGGGTAATATTTCAGAAGATTCACTGTACGTCGCTTTTGCTTCACCTTGTGAATAACCTTCCTGAGTTGTCCACGTTGTAAGGAGCTATATTTTACACAGTGGCACTCGCTAACTTAATCGGACTGTTGTCGCCTGTTAATCAGAAACTGCCCCCCCCTTCCCGCCGCTGTGTGCAGTGTTGTCTTATAGGAAAAACATGGTATCCTGGAAAGAAAATTATCTATTTTTTTAATCATTGCCGTACATCTTGAGGTGATACATAATCGTCTGCATTTGATTATGTAAAGTAATTTTGTTGTGTTATTTTGTAAAATAATTTGATTATGAAAAACATTTTCAATTTTCAGTTATTTTATTAACATATTCTAAAACTTGTAGTGATAGCACTTTTTCTTGAGTTCCAGAATCCCTACTGTATACTTTAACTATATATGTAGTTTAATGATGAATAAAAAACAATAAGCGAGGTTGGCAGCATTTGAAAACAATACATTTTTGCTCCTTAGTAAAAGAAAATATATTTCTGTAGTTTAACTACAGATTTTATTTGATGGTATTGTTAACAAAATAGAATTCCACCACTCCGGCTCTACTTCCATAACTAGCAAAAGGAGACTCAGGAAAACATCACATAGGAAATTACACTTATGTTCAGTTATTGTCATTCAAGATATTGAATTTATTGTATCGCCGTTACACCAGTTGCTTAGGAATGGAATGTGTAAATCTATACTGCGAACATTACTTCTGCCGACTTGACAGTGGGGGAGAGCGAAGTTGCCACTTACTCGGGCGGCAGACACGTGGTCGTTCTTGTGTCACGTCAGCTGCTGAGGCATACACGTCCAACTTATTGTATTTTTGGTAGAATTGTAATAGTGACACTAGTTTATTTGCTGAAACACTGTTACGAACATTTATCGCAGTCCCTTACAGTAATCCCGCCAATGCATTGCAATGCAAGAAATAACGGAACATTTTTGCATTACGCGCGCAAAGCATATGAAAAGTTTTGTAAAAGACGCGTTTTAAAAAGGCATAGTATTTATTATGAAAGTTTTTAAAGAGAGAAGTACCTAAACACAAGACATTCTTGGTTTGAGTACATACTTTTCACAGAACGTTCACAATTTTTAAAAATTGAAGGACGTTTCGAAGTTATTGACTTTACCTGTTATTTACAAGGTTTTCAAGGAGACGTCCTATTGAATGCATTGGAATACAGATAAAAATTATAAATGCCCTTTAAGGTGGATACGCTTTGCGTCATAAGTACATAAGCCTTAGCTTTTAAGTAAGCCTTTAACACTAGACACACAACCGCACATACGATGCAGAACCAAACAAGTAATGGCGATTCTCTCGGCGCTCTTCAATTTTCCGTTGCTTCGCGCTATTAGATTTCATTTGTTTCTTAGTAAACGTCGGCAACTCTGTAGTGACATCATCATAATTTGAAGCCTCTGATTGGATAACGGAACCCCCTCTCCGCTGTCTGTCGGGAGCTGTCAAGTCGGCAGAAATATTATTCGCATTATAATTCAAAAGTAGAAAAAATTCAATGCAAGTTCAAGTTTGTGCTTGAAAAATCATGTGTGGTTTGATTATTCTTATTGGTGCAGTTACACGCTGAAAAAACTCCAGGTCTTGCGTTTTCTATTTCTAGTCTCCGCTATAATAACAATAAAGTTTATGTAAACGATAGACAAATAAGGCATGGTGCAAGTAAAACAACACATACTGTATGTCAGACTTATAGTGCGATTTTTCTAACTCTGCCCCTCAAGGCACGATGGAATATCACACCGCATTTCGCGTCTTTCTGCGTCATGCAGCTACAAGTTGCATGATCGCAAGCACTGCTTCATACGGTCGTGATCATGCGATATCTGGCGACACGACTGAGAACGTCGCGAATATTCTTGACATATTCCATCTTGAAGACGGGCCTTGAGGGGCAAAGTTAGAAAAACTGCAGTTTGGTAAGCCGCCACACCCATGTTTTGAATGCAGAAAACATGTCGGCCTCTAGTACTGAATATGCCCACAGAGAGCACTGAAAGCGCAGGACCCGCCACTCGAATATTAATCTATCTCGTTGGACATAACACAACAGCAGATTCAGGTATTTGAAAGGTTTTTGTTTTAGCACTTCCAATACCCGCGCGCGTCTTCTTGAGCTCTCATTCCGCTGAATGTAGGCGTTGGAAGTTCGATACTTTTGACGCCAGTCCTCAAATCTGTAGCATCGTGGCAGGAGCGAAAAACCTTTGCTAACAAATGACAAGAATAACAATTCTCGTAGCTGTCTTTCATAATTCAACTGAGTTGGTAAAAGAGAGGTAGGGATTCTAGAGCTCAAGAATACGCTTGCATTTGTGTGTGAATAGTAAATAGTATAAGCTTAAGTGTTCCACTCGTCAGAAAAATCATGATTTCACCAGAATTGTACCATGAGGCAAAGTGTTTTAAGTTGGAAATTGTGCAGCAGGTACAATTCTCGATTTTAGTCATTAGTTAGAAGGGAGACTTCTGAAGAATTTTTGAAAAGGCACAATGGACAACCTTTTCATCTTAGGGCATTTGAGTATGTGTCATGAACGTGAAATGAAATTTTCTGCCACCATTTGCACATTTTTGCAGATTACTCAATTATTATGTTTTCTGCTCTGAAACATTGTTGGAAAGTAGATGACAAAATCTTTTGCTACAACATCTACCTGGAAATAAAGTTGATCGTCAAATATATGGTGATCCATTGACAATCCCGATTTCATTCTGGTTAAAAGAAAGTGCATGAAGTGAATCAACGCCCTCTAGAACTTGTTTTTCAAGATGGCGTTCAAGTGAATACTGTACATACATAATTGTGCATATACTGTATTTTATTGTTGGCCTACGTTTAGTGATCGTAAAATAGTGTATTTGTGTACAATACTATACATAGAGTGCAATACTTTTTTTTACTAAGGTAATTAAATAATTAACGAGACAAATTTATTCGGCAAGAAAACTATTCAATGGCAGTGAAACTTTTTGAGGAACAAGTTGGCACCCTTGGGGAACATTTATACAGCTGAGATCAAACTCAAGATGCATTGCAATATGAAAGTAAACGTATGCTCTTTTGCTCATTTCAAAATGTTAGCTCGAGTTGAAACGTGTACGGCAGACGAGCAATGTTCAGTGATAAGATTTTTGCTATCCGAAGGTGTGAAACAGGCAGAAATTTAGAATGAGGCGCACGGAGAAGCCAGTCGCATTCTTTTGATTCCTGACGATAATACGTGCATCATATTGCATTATCTCTTTCGCTAACCTTTCTTCTGAGTTTCTTTAACAGTTTGAATTCGTTTCAGCTGCTCCTTTGCAAGTCGTGGGAGTAAGCGAAATGTTTTCTAAAATATTGTCGGCGCACTGTGTGCGCCTCGCGAGTAACAATGTAAAGACACAATAATGATTTCTTCGCAATGTAGACGTCAGTTATTACGTATGATGGCATGAAAGATGGATAAAATATATTATGTAAAATATTAATATGTATTTTTATAATCAATCGTTCATATTTACAGTGACATAGCACGTAAAATACTTAGCAACTTCGGTTTTTAGTTCGACCAACTTTCATTAACTCAAAATTAACCAATTGTCCGTTTCATTGTATCATTTCCACGAATGTAATAAAATTGTTAGTAAATAGAAAATATATTGTTCTATTTTTCTATTACAATATATTTTCAGAGTCAGTGCTCGACCAAGCGAAGAACGAAGGAGACGATTGCGGCGCGTCATGGAACTGTGTAAACACGGGTCTGCTGTGAGTTTCGTTAACAAAAGTAGCGAGGAGTATGAAGCGAGTTGTTTATCGGTGCAGCTTTTATTTTTGTCACGTCAAGTTACTTTTTACTGTTCTAGTACAAAAATACGATCAAAATACATTATTTTTGTATGGAAATTTGAGTACTTATTGAATTTAAAACATTTTCTATTCATTCATCTTTTTTTATTCTTTATGCAATTTGTTAGGTATGCAATAAAGTACCAGAACATTACTGTCATAAGTATCTAAAATATTCATTATAGTGGTAGTTACTTCTGACATAAAAAAGAATTTGATGTATGTATGCTGAGAAACTACTTAAGTTAAATAATTGATATGAATATTACATTACAAATTTTCTGCTCATCGAATTCTTTCGATGAGCAGAAAATTTGAAGATGAATCAATCTGCAGAGAAAAATAAAATTTTATTTCAATATGAGGTGCAGGCATGTCCAAATATAGTTAATATATTCTTTGGAAAGATATCAGATTTGTGACGAAGTAAATCGCTATTTTTTCCGCAACAGTTTGGTATGATACCATTTTTAATTTGAGTTGAGTATCCTTATATATCCGTCCTATCGCATCGGCTATAAATACAAACTGTGGCGCGCTTCTGTAAACATCATTCTCATCTTGGTCGAGTTGTACTACTGTTAATGGTATGATTTATTATTGTTAATTTATGCCATAAGCATATAACTATTTCTATTGAATTAATTATTTTCCGGTGCGTTCCGCGACCTAAAACTTTACATTATGCCATATGCGACTTTATGCCTTATTAGATGCATACAATTCATTTCATATATGGGCCAAATCGGACGAATTTGAAGGAAAATTGACCTCGATGTCTCATATCTTTCTGATTATTTTTTACAGGTTCATGAAAACAAAACTATACAACTCGTATTTTTTAGTTTTGCCCAAATACTTATATTTTCGTCATTTTATTTTTTTTAAATTTCCGTAACTTCATACGCACTGACATGTATAATATTTTGTATCTCAAAATCATTTTAAAATCTCGGTTTTGAGTTCCTCTTAAATTAAAGCTTATATCTGTACCTTTCATGAAATTTATCTTATTGTTTATAAAATTTTATTTTTTAATGTTAATTATTTGTTTATATATTTTTATTTATAAAATTATTAATTTTACCATGTATTAAAAATCTGAAAAAAATGAAAAGAAAGTTCAAACTTTCTTCTAAAGGACTGCGAAGTTTCAAAATGGCTTCTGTTAAAATAACTTTTTGAGAATTTTTTAAGTCTTACCTCGTTCGCAGCGCCGCGAGAACCTCATGCGCCCGTCGTTGTATGTGCCGCTATGGAATGAAACGCTGGGGGGAACAAGCTTCACAACAGGAAGATAACTGAAAATGTTCACTGAGCAATGAGTTTCAAAGTTCTTGTTAATATTCCAAAACATATAAAATATTAAGTTGTATCAGATTTACGTCTTTTTAAGTTTTTCTTTATATAACTTGGATAATATGTGAACTTTCTTTCAAGGAACATGATTTAATTATTTCTTGATCTTCACAAACAGGAACAAAGGAATGTAACTAACGTGTACCACGTAGCCATTTTGCTGCATTTCTACGACTTTTAAGTGAATTCTTTCTTCATCATCGTCATTGGTGAAGAAGAAAAACACTATGTTTTGTATTTTTTGTGCCCACTCATAGAGCTTCTTGGGAGTCGTAATCGGATCATGATGTACTTGAATCGTTCAACGTGAATCCACTGCCAATACGTCACTCTGTCAATCATCCTCTCTTCAAACTTAACTTCAATATTTTAAGTCGCTCTAGTCCAGGACATTTGTCACACTTTTTAAAGTAACAGTCAGCTCTTGGAGGGTCAAAAATAACTCTTGTTAGGTAGTACCGACAATTTTTCAATGCATTAACATCATCTGTTAACTTTGCGTCAAACATTAACTTTGCTCGTACGTTTTAGTGAATTACACAAACACATACTATATGTGTACTGTTAGCTTCTGGTAAAATGCAGAGTTTCAGTCTTAATTCAGCGAACTTTCAAAATCTGATCCATAGATGCGGAGACTTTCCTTTAAAATGTCGGTAGGTTTCTTTCATGTTGCTCAGTATAATCCTCTTTTGTTTGTGAATCAATCCCCGATTCTCTCTCACTGAAATAAAATTATTTTTTCCTTTATTTATTCATGATACGGTTAACGTCATCTGAACAATAAAAAGCCACAATACATGGTGTACAGAAACGTCGATAGCTCTTCTGGATTTCACATGTGGAGTTGTCAATATTCCTTTGTTGCTAGTTGTTTTGCAACAATTATCATGTGAGTAGATGCATCGAAATGTTTTTTTTACTTTAGAAAAAGACTAATCTTTGAAAATCGTTAAAATTTTTATTTATATCATCAGTATATCATTCGTATCTTTTTTCAATTCTTCTATGATGTATTCATTTTCTTGTTCTTCTTCTACCTCTTCTATAGAGTGTCCAAGCATTTGATTGCAGTACAGAGCTTATGGAGAACAGCGTTGTCACTTCTCAGCAGCCTGGAGCAAATTAGAATACCACTTGAACGGAAATAATTTCAAAACATGTTAAATAGATGGCTTAATATTAGAAATTTTTGATAAAAAAAAGATGTATTATTTTTATTAGAATTATTATTTAAAAAAAACAGACCTTTAAATGAGAGTTAAAACTGAAATATCAATAGCAAAACAAGTCCAAATCCAGTTGGAACATTGTTAATTCATCACATACTGACGAGGCTTGAATTGTTTTGCGCGAATGACATCGATATCAAGGTCAATATTGCTAATTTTTAGTCTCAAGTCATTTTATACGTCCAATACATCCACTTTTTTATGTAAAATAAAGGGAAAATACTCATTCACAAAGGTGAGATGATGTAGATGGTATCAAATACTGCAAGGGTTTGTGCGGACAATGCATAATATTCTTTTCGAACACCCAGCTAATAATTCGTCACCTATTTGCATTTGAAAGCACATTTTACGACAACAACTGGTTGAATGTCTTTAGCATTAATATTATTAACTGTAAAATTTCTAATTCATTTTTATATATGTTTAAATGCATTTCACTGTTTTTAATAAGTGAAATTCAAAAATAAATACTCTATTTTTCCTTTCACATCGCCTGCTGAGAATCGCTGATCACTTAACGACATGAAATGTTCGTTCGGAGCGCACGCAATATTGCTTTTATTACCGTCTAACTCAAGAACCATAATTCATACAGAAATGTGGTTGGTCTCATATCAAAATTTGGACTTCCCTTGTCATTTCATCCGCTGGGTGTTTGCGCTTTTCTGCAATAATAAAAAAGTTTCTCGCATAGTGAAAATTTAAGAATGTCAAAATGTAGAAATAAGCATTTGT
Source organism: Acheta domesticus (assembly GCA_031308135.1). Classification (NCBI taxonomy): domain Eukaryota; kingdom Metazoa; phylum Arthropoda; class Insecta; order Orthoptera; family Gryllidae; genus Acheta; species Acheta domesticus. The sequence continues at coordinate 148,157,743 of JAHLJT010009436.1, read as the reverse complement.
CTATCATTTATAATTAATTTCATGGAAATTAAACCATAAAACTAAATTACAAAATAGCCATCACATTCATAAGAGTTCTGGGAATAACTAGTAAAAAACTCAATTGTCTAAGATTAACACAACTGAAGTTATCGTTGAATGAACTTGTTAAGTATTTGCGCGTGAAACAAAATGGACGAGTCGAATAACCCCGAGCCTCCTGAATCGGCAACACAGCTTGCGGTAGAAAGAGAGTGTCTTATGTAAAATTGTATTGGATAGAAAGAGAGGGCAATACACCATAAGGCGCCGTACTGCAATCAAATGTTTGGATGCACAATATATCAAATATTTCCTTTCTGTAAGGTTCGTCTTATTTTTTCCACTTTTCGACGACGATTTTTGACTTAGTTTCGTTTTTCCCAACATCACTATTGTTAAACTTTCTTTCAGATGTGTTAATTTTACATTCTTGGCTGGCGCAGGTTCTGCTTCACTAGGAAATAGATCACCATTATCTCTGATTTCAATGTTCAATTACGAATTATTGTCTTCTTCTGAATTTCTTCTCTGTTGACTTGTACCAGGTGTGCTGGAAAATGTTTCAATGGTACCTTTAGAAGTTTGACTTTCATTTTGTAAACCATTTTGAAGTTCTCCATCTGTATGTTACAAATTTTCAAGTTCGGCGTAATTTGTAAGTATTGTGTGCCCAACTTTTGAAGGATTCTTCGTATTACTTGTCTTAATTTTTTACATTCAGTTCTACCATACTTTTCTAGATTGAAAGGGTTGAAACATGAATCAAAGCGTATCTTCATTGTACCTGCCATCTTCAATTATTTTTTGTCACTCTCCTAGAAAGAAAGAAGCGCATGGGCACTCACACACGCGTCACAAACGAGGATATTATTTGCACTGTGTCACACACTTTTGGATGTAAACTGATCCCAATGTTTGTATTGGTTGGTCGACTTCCTGCCATTGCCTTGGGTGGTAAACGATCTGCTGACATCGATGAAAGGGCGTGGGCAGTGTTGCGCAAGGCCGCAAGTCCAGTGGAGGAAGACACAGGGAGCATTTACAAAGCGGTATGGTAGTGGCGGCGCGCAGCGGCGGTCGAGACAATACTCTGCGCTCTGTTGAATATTATTTTTTTACGTGCGTTCTAAAACAGAAGCCATTTTGAAAATTTGCAGAGATGGAGATGAAAGTCTAAAAAATTTATTGCCGTCGAGTTTAAAACAAAAAATCATGGGGATCATCTTAAAAAACTCGTTTTAAAAATTATAAACAATTTAAAAACCAATATAAAAATATGCAATTATTTATAAACACTTGTTGAAAGATTGCTTTTTTAGCTTTAATTTGAAATCAAGTTTAAGTTTTTACAAGCAATACATTTGGAGTTACAAATTATTAAACATCTCAACATTGGAGAAAAATTAATATATTTCAATAATTGTAACTTCAAAAATAATGTATTCTCGGCTAAACAAAAAAAAAATACGTGTCTTTTACTTTTCATAATAGATAGTGTAAAAAAATATTAGAGAATTGGAAAACACTTCAGGTTTTTTTCTGTCCGGTTTTACGTGGAATGACCCATATACCATTTAGTTAACACCAAATATTATTTTATGCAATATTTTATTATTTTTCTTAATAAGTAACACTAATTTATCGCAATTATTGTTTTTGTTATTGCGTAAACATTTTCTTTGTTGGCACACTCAGTGAGCCGCGCGAGTAATTACGTGTCAAAAAGAAACACGGGTAATTAAACCACAGTAATGTGTATAAGTGGACGGAACATTTCAATTGAGATAAAACAACAGTCACTGATCATCGCCGCTCTCAAAGTTGACTGCAGCTCTGCAAAGTCGGATTAGTGATGTTATTCACTAAGCTTGTAGTAGTCACGAGTAAAAATTTCCGAAATTGCTAGTTTTTAAAATATTAATGCAGTCATTAAATGATTCGGAATATTAGTGCTGTCATTCATGCTCTGTCAAAAGGCGTGATTCTCTCTCTTGCACGACAAAGCGTTCCTGTCCCACGGCACTGACTACAGCAGAATTGTTCGAGATACTGGGTTGGATGGTGTTGCTACGCCCTCGCGGCCTTTCAAAGGCATTTTTCGCGGCAAGAAGTTCGATAACGAAACAGTCGAAAAAGTGATACAGTAATGATTCAAATACGAACGTAAAGACTTGCACGCTTTGAATGTAATGAAGTTCACAGAATGGTGAGTCACCTTGAAAAGTAGTTTTATTGTCATTAAATAAATAATTCCTTCTCTACATCAGTTTCTCATTAATTAATTATTGAACGTCCCTCGCTTTTGAAAATGTAAACGAAATACTACGTTAACAGTTTATTTTATCTACCTCACTTCAATAACCAACAGAATGACATTAAAGAAAATTATTACGTTGAAGATGTATAATAATACCATTCTTTTTATTGGTTCATTTTCATAATACTTCGTGAATCCATTGTTACCACATTTTTATACCCTCAAGCACTTTCGTTCTCTTCTCCAGCCTGATCTTCCCTTCGTAGCTATGAATGCCATACATTTCTTTTGTTATATAACCTTGGCCAAAGCTTGTACCAACATCACAATCGCATTGATCCATCCTTGGTTTCATAATTTAAATTATTTCTTTTTTGAGTGTATTATAAAAATGCTTCAGGTTCCAGCTTTAATAGTTCTTGATTCCAAGAACAACCTAAATCACATTGCATTAATTCTATAAAGAAAGGAAAACAAAGAAAAACTTCTTTTCTTACTATATAGATTGTTAGAACGAGACGAAACGTACACTGAGGATTAAATACCATTTGACAAGTTCATTGTTAATGTAAGTCTGTAAGCTGCTACACTTTTAAAATATTTTAAGCTGTGGCTTTAGGTTTTTTAAAATATGTTTGGATTTTAAAAATCTATTAATACAAAAACGAATTAGCTGTTTTTATTTGTAAGCCCGTAAACTGTTCTTATTTTTTTTGCTGAACTCTTATAATGTGATTGTCAAACCGTGGATCTAAATGCAATTTCATACTTTTGCATTGCATATGATTGCGTATATCGAAAGGAATTATAATAACTTAACCTATCACCGAAAATACACACTTAGCCCATTTTTATTTTGAATAATCGCCTATTTCTGAGATTTTTTCTGTTTTAATGCATGCTGCATATTGAAATGCATATATTAGGATTTTGTGTAGCAGTGGGTGAAAGTAAGATATTTTCGTGAATTTCTTTGAAAAGAGAAGTGAATGAAGCCATGCCATTGTTACAATACCAATATTTCCGATAGTCTTCAAAAAATATTGTTTTCACTTCAGTCGATTTACTTCCTACAACGTAATTCCTGGGCATGAACTTATAGACTGGGCTCAGTGTTAAGGCATCTTGTAACAATGCTATTGATTCTCTCGCTTAATTCTTTTTGTTTGCGAAAATGTCTCAAAATAAATTTTTATTATACGCGTTTTATACTACGATGTAAAATGATTACCTATAAATAAATGCTAACGGTTGCTAACTCCCTTTTTGTTTAACGCATATTCTTAGTTTTAAGCGCATATATGGGCTATTTTAAGTGCATATGTTGCCAATTTTAAGTGCGTGTTTGCATGCATTTTTTTAACCATTTTAATGTTTGAAGTTCCGGGGTCTAGAGATTGTTTTCGCCTGTTTGTAGAATGAGAAACAAACAAAAAATAATTTTCAATATTTACAGCGCAGTGCCGTAGTATATTTATCCTATTATTCTTGCACGTATGCAGTGGGCCAAATTAATATTTCATTCCCGGAGGATGACACTATAATTGGGATTTATTTTCGTCAAAGAGCAGGAAAAACTACGTGACTTAGAGGGGAGATGTATAATTTGCGCCATAAATAAAAAATCTTACCTTGATTTTCAGCGGTCCAGAATTTAATATATTGGTCGCTCGACCCTCTCGAAAAAAAGCATATTTTGTTCATACATTTTCCATGTTTTGGCTGTTCAAAAACATCTTTAATTTCAGAAGAACCTTTTTTAAGAATAAAAAGTTATACGCAAAAAAACGGCGATTTTTCCGCAGATAAACTCTTATTACAGGGTCCTGGTAACGAAAAAAGTGGATAAATCTAGTTGCTAAATTTAGGGGAAAATATCTTTTTAACGCGTGGTACAGCCAGAATCTATATTTTATGGCTCCTTGATATCGAAAAATCGATTGACGGCAAAATGTCTGTTCTGTCTGTCTGTGAACAACGCTAGCGACTAAACCGTTCAGCCAACTTTCTCCAGTCGATATTCCGCGATCGATCTGGCTGATGTGGCCCTTTGAATTTGAGACCTATATTTTAATTTTGAGGATACTTTACACGAAAGCGCTGGAGAATTTTCAAAATTTTCAAAACAATGCCATCATCAATTTTAATAAAATTTTGTTGTTGGATAGTCTGAAGGACGTTTAAGAGAATGGCACAGGTCTCATGTTGGTTAAAAACTCTGATTTTTCGAAAATTGAAAAATTCAATTTTTTTTCCGCGGCTTCCTACAACTATGAAGAAACGTTACTTTTTGAAACGTTGTTTTACTTTCCCGTATACTATACGCACTTATAGTATAGGGAAAGTTATGTAATTCTGCGCGAAAGAATGGCGGATTTCCGGCAGAAAAACGCATTGCAGGACCCTGGTTACGAAAAAGTGGATAAATCCAGTCGCTAAAATAAGAAAAAAAATCTAACACGTAGTGCAGCCAGAGTCCCCGTTTTGTGGGTCCTTTATACAGCAAAACCAATTGAAAGCGTCTGTCTGAACAACGCTAGCGACTAAACAGCACAGACGATTTTCACAAAATTGATACTCCCCTATCAATTTGGCTGATCTCGTGCCCCCTTGAATTGGAAACCGATATTTTAATTTTGGGGGTACTTTACATGAAGCCCTCCGGACATTTTCAAAATTTAAAAAACTGTTCCAATTTTTTCCTTTAAATTTCTTGTAAGAATAGAGTAAAATACACTTATTAAGATGGCATAGGTCCGATTTTCACGGTTAACTCTCAATTTCGAACATTGCGAAGTATCAATTTTATTCGGCGTCTTCCTCCAACTATAAAATTGTAGATAGAGATTTTTCCGTCAAAAAAAATTTGTACTTCATAGCGAGTTCTTTCTTTAAGGTCATGTACATTTTTTAAAAAAATAGTAGTTTTCGCGCAATATTGCGTGCAATATGTGCAATTTTTTTAAAAAAAACACACAAAAACAAGATTTTCTCAAATTGCTTCAAATTTTTTCTTTAAACGTTTGGTAGGGATAGTGCCTAATGTACTCTATGAGATGACAAAAACGCCATAGTGCTCTGTTTTTTGTTTTTTCAAAAATTACAAAAATGTAATTTTTTTGACATGTGCCTCACGTCATTAATGTTGACATTAGCTGCGGTTTTTTCACGTTATTATATTAATGAGTACATGTGCTTTAAATAATTTCAGGTAAAGTTTCTCGAGAATTCAGCCGTTTTCTGTGAAAACTAGCTCAAAATTCCGCATTTTCAGAAAAGCTCAAACGCCATTTTCTAATAAATGTCTCCCATTTTTTTAAAAAGTTTTCGAATGGATAGTGCCAATTGCACTCTTTAATATGACGTAAAGTTCTTTTGTATTTTTGAAAAAAAAAATGTAATTTTTTTAAAGATTTCTCACATCTTTAATATGCACATTACCTGCAATTTGTAAACATTGTTATTGTTTTGAGTGTAAGTGCTTCAAATGAAGTTTTACGAAAACTCAAAAATTTTCTGTGAAAAAGAGCTTGACAATTTTGCATTTTTAGTAGCGCTTAAACGCCATTTTCTTTAAAACGGGTACAATTTTTTAAAAGAAAATTGCCATTTAAGACGAAGTTAAGTGTTCTTCAATGTTCTTAAATTAATCTTTCCGTTCAACCATTAGGAAACCGAAAAAATGTCATGTGGGCGGCGATAGATTGCGGCTGTTTTTTAAATGAAATGTATTTATCAAAATACATCTTCAAATAAGGTCATGCTTAATTTTTTTGAAAATACGAGTAGATTTTCTATAGTTTCGTGACACATATAATAGTCCGCTGCAAATTTACTGCGCTTCAGACAGCCGGATGTTTCGTAATTGAGAATTTCCTGTTTTGTATATTATTTCTTTGTTCGTTTCTTACATTCGACCTTTTGTTATACATTTTACATGAATCCTTTAGAAATTATTTGCTTTGAAATATTTGAAATAAAAATTGTAAGGGAGTATCGACGACGCAGGGAATGCAACAATCAATAGAATTCCATTTCGTGGTCGCGAATTTCTTGGAAATACGTGCCATTGTTGTGACGTGATATGACTGTACGATATCAGGCTTCTTTTTCCAATACAAGCTTAGAAACATTTTGTATTATATTTTTATGCAGTTGTAGAATTCACATAGTTTTGACAACATTGCGATGGAAACAGTGAGTTGGTCGCTTCTTGGTCGAATTGGACGTTTTCAAATAATAGCTAAGATGTTAGTAGCGCAGAAAGTGTAATATTGCAATCCTATGTAGTTGTGTCTAATAACACGGGAAAGTATGTGCTGTTGTAGCGCCACTAGTTTCTGAATTATACTCTATTGGAACTGGGTAACATTAAATATGTGAGAATAGTATGGTTACAGCATAAAGACGACTGCATAGTTATAATTAAAACATATTTTTTTCTTATACTGTACAAAGTATGCAAGTGACCTCGCTAGAGGGAAAGCCAGGAGCAGCGTGGCCGGATTATAAATACAAGTATCGGATTACAGTACAATTACGTACTTCAATTTTACACAATAGAGAATTCATCATTTTTCCGCTACAGAATGTGATTGAGAATGGTGGATACTTTAGCTACTGTATTTTTCAAATTCACTCCTGCAAAATATTTTGATATATTCTAGGTGTACTTACAAATTTGAGGCAAGAAATGAAGGGTGCAATTGCATATCTTCATTGTAAGCCTAGAGCGGCAAGCTATTGCGCAAGCAGAATGGCTGTAGAAAGGATATAGGAAATATTTGTCCATCTCTTTCGGCAGATTGCATTGTCGTTGCTTTGGAAGTAATTCGTACACTTCATGATCGTTAGTTGTGTCAATTACTTTAATGATGTGTTCTATTAATTCGCCTCGTTTTACTGTAGTTCTCATGCTCTCAGACGTCGTCCAGTGGGGAATGCTGTCAGGTGCATGTAGGAAGAGCTGAATTGGGAAATCATTATTAAACTCCATACTCCAAGCAGTTCCTTCAGGGAAGCTACAAGACTGATATACTAATCTGCAATATCCAGATATTGTTCTACAGTTGTTTTTTATCATTATTGATTTTTTGTGTATCGTGTTGGTGCTCACCTTGAAATCCATATTAATTTTCAATTCTAGGTTTCCCAGACCGTCTCGTCTATTTGATATAAAGTTAGTGGAATCAGAATCACTAAGAAAAAAATGGTTTTAGTTATACTAAGGACATTGTTTTATCATTAACATGATATTTTTGTGTAGATAAACAAAATTCGATGACTCAGATTAATTGCTTAATTTTATCTTTAGTGAATTAGAATAAAGTAAAACTTCACTGTAGTTATTTAATATTCCTTGTTGATATCAATCATTAAGTTATCTTACATGCTTTGAATTGAATTAAAGCTGAAACATGGCCCAAACTCTGTTCTAAGAACAGTAATAACTGCGCAGCAATTAAACTCTTTTCCTTTCCATTTGCATTCGTCAAATGCCTCTTTGCATGTCAGTCGTATCTGCAACAAGAAAAGTAGTTGTAAGAGTAGGGCTGGTATTAAGAGTGAAGTTATTTACGTGGGTCAATTCCTCTTTCTGCCCATATATTCCCCAGTACACAGTAGTGAAGTTCGGACAATTGCTAGAGGAACTGGGACCCCATTTTGTTTTAGAATATTTTTAAATCCAATTTTCTGCCCACAAATGAAATCAAAATATTTGTAATGCATATCTCGCTTAGTTATACAAATCGTGTATTGTACTTACAATTATTGGTCAAGTACTTCAAGAATTTTTTTTCGTAAACGTTACACTTTGTGGATTTTAAAAAAGTGTTTCCTAATGTGAGACCCTGCAAACGTTTTAGGAAATGGGTAAAAGTAAATGAAAAACCTACAAATAGATTGAACACTGTTTAATTTTATACAGTGTTCATATACATAAGAAACTTTCATAGCCTATAAATTAAAGTGCGACAAAAGTCACTTAAATAACCATCTTGTTCCGGCCCCGCACATTGTACATGAGCCCATGAACACTTCTCCTACAGTGTCCATGAACACTTCTCCTATCACCCACAGTTCTCCTACAGTCATCTGAAAATTTTACATTGCAAAACATGCACTCTGAGAGAAAAGTGAGAAATATCACCTGTGAGAGAAGTTAATTCTGGAGGATTAGCAATGTGGAGGTTCCGGATAGATGTATGATTCCTCACCGAAGGTGGAATCTTCCTTTTGCTTTTTGTTTAACTTCAGTATTTTCTTCAATCTCTTTGCTTTTTGGTAAAGACTTTGGCAGATACTTTGATCCACGATCTCCGAAATGTATAAAAAAATTGGGGGCCCAGATATTTCAACAAAAACAGTTGATTGGGCTTTTCCAGCGCTACAATCCAAAAACCACTATTCAGTCATACAAAAACAATGCCAGGTCTACCTTTCGCGAGAACAAAAAAGTACAAAGTTCTTAGCCGTTTGCTGTATTACCTGATGATGTACTAGTTCGTAGCCTAATCAACAAATATCCCACAGAATAAACAAAGCACTTGGCGTGGTCAGCGTAACGGTCACAGTCTCTAAGGGCAGTCGATCTCAGTCACCAACTATTGTCTTTCCAGGCCTGGCGGCCGCCCATTATATATACCGGTCGCCGCGGCTGACCCAGACTCGCTCCGGTGGCTAGTTGTCCGGTGTAACGGATAGTGCCTCGCTGCTTCGTTTAGTTAATATAGAGCGCGCGCCATCTAAGTCAGCTGTGCACAAAGCAAACTCGACCACGGGTTTTTAATTCTTCCCTACGTTCTTCAGCCTGTTCAATTCGGATTTGTAAGGGGAAGATGTTAGGATTGCAGAATACATTTTTTACACCTTCTTGTAGAAGTGCTCTCCTTAAATTTACGTATGAGGTTGACATCAAATTGACTTGTGATCGAATTGACTGAAAAATCCTTTCCATGTGATATTTCTTCTTCCTCAGATGAGCTAAGTTCGAAGGAATGTTTCTGTACTGAGAGTTTTGAACTGACTTGAGAGCTTCCAGAGTTGCCGTCTGCTCTCATCAAGAGCTGAGACGCTAGTTTATTAAGATAAATTTTAATATCTTAAATTCCTCTGGGATTAAATTCTGAAACTGTCTCTTGGCCTCTCTCTTCTTCCTGCTTTCTTGAACAGATAGACTTGAAGTAGGCTCTTGCTTTTTATGGGCAGACAAGCAAACGCCCGAAGTGACATCTGGTGGCGAAAGTTTTAAGTTGTCCGGTGATCGCAGTTGTATTCCACCGTAAGTTGTATATGTTGGAGTGCAAGTATTCGAGTAAATTGATGCATGGAAAAAAATCTAGAATGAGTAAATCTGCGAATAAGAAGAAGAAACTGCCAGAAGAAATTTTGTGGTTTCCTCACTGAGCAAAATTAAAAAACCTCAATTTGAAATTTTATTGTTTCCCAAATTTGCCGAGAGGGAAAGAGAGCATTAATGGCACATGTGGACAAAATAATGTATATGCCCTGTGTTCTAGGCGAAATAAAGAACCGCTTCAGCGTCATAAGTAATTAAATAAAATTTTACTAGGTTGATGTGATACATTGTAAAGAAATGTGTAATCTAAACAAAACACTCTTATATAGATTATCATGTAAACTTCGTTCAAACAAACTGGTCCTTAAATTAGGCAGATACAACGATTTTTGAGATTCATAATTTAGCTTCAAGGGCTGGTGTAAAATAAGAAAAATAGAAATTTTCAATTTTGGAAATAATAGATTATTAAATTTTTCATCAAAATGATGAAGAATATGAACTTGATCGACTGATATATAGACAAAAAAATGACAAATGTGTATTGCAAGTATGTGCATAGATACTTGAAGCCGAGTATAATGACCATGAGAAACTTTTATCTTTGAATCACCGTTTTCATTAAATTCCAAATAGGGAAAAGATACATTTTTTTTTCTTCCGTGTCCACTACTGCACCATGTTTACATGAGTGAGGGCCAGGGGCGTAGCTTCAGCTGGTGTCACCTGGGGCAAAGCTAATGGTGTCACCCCCCCCCATAAATTAAGTATAAAAATATCTATTGCTGCATATATTTACATTATTTTATTAAAAATACATATTTGCACATAATAGTTATTTATAGTATATTAAAAAAATCTATAAAATTAAGAATTGCAATATAATTTTTAAATAAATAGTTTAAAATTAAATATAACTGATCAACAAATGTAAGTTATTTATCAAACCTGTTTACGAGATTTTAGGGCAGCAAACATATTTATAATTTCATTAAAATCTATCCTTATTGCAATATTTTCTATTGACAATAGAGCCAAATCAGATAGTCTTGATTAATATATAAAATTTTTAAGTAAATGATTTAAATTGTATAATTCCAACTATAAAATATTTTAAGTGGTGTCATCCCTAAAATGGTGTCACCCGGGGCGCGCCGCCTTCCTTGCCCCGCCCCCTTGCCCCCTCCCCTAGCTACACCACTGATAAGGGCACTTGGTTTCAAACAATTCAAATCCTTGACCATTCTTAATTATCTCATCAAGACTGCTAACTATAGCTGCTTAAAGAAATTATAAGACCCGTCTTTTCCCCGTCATGGACTTCCTTTACACTATATACATGAAAACTTTCTACTAGTTTCTGCCCTTTATTTAAACTTTTCTGTTGGAATATTCCGACATCTACAGGTTGAAAACTGCAAGTAATAGTTATTAGCATTATGTGAAATGTAATATATATTAATAATATGTATAATTCGAGAATCCGTGCGATTTGCCTATTTTCACTGTACACGTGGCAATACCCACTTCTACTTCGATCACCGGATTATTGCGGATTGCTGCCGCTAGAGCGCAGTGTCGTCGGAAAAAATTCAACTTGCCTGCCCTATTAGACACCTAAAGTATAAGCAGTACCGTGTTTTTATTTCACAAGAAGAAAAATTGGGGGCCCTGCGTGTTTATATTGTATTTATGTTATATTTATATTATGTGAAATAAATTACACTGCTTTACATCAATAGCTTGGAATGCCCCTTCCAAATAATGTAATGGTTGCCGATGAAGTAGCGAAATCAGGCAGCTGAAAATGAACAGCAAGCTTGCATTAGGAATTGAGCCAGGGTGTGGGTAATTTTCTTAGCTAGTGATAAGCAAAGGGGAAAGAACTGGCGGTGACAAGGGGCGGCAACATCCAGATTGAATGATGGGAAATCCCCCAAAATGATCTTGCGTGGCCTAACTTTATTGCCTGTAGTTTATTTGTGGCGTTTATTTTCAAACCCCGCTTATTCCATACGAGACAAATTTGCAAAAGAGAAAACGGCCGCGTCCACGCGCGGTTTGATTTAAATGTTGACGCTACATTTTCGGCCGGAATAGTCTGGATTTAAACAGTATCTCGTCGTGAGGTTATGAAAGTCCCCCTAAACCTCGCAAAAATACGAAAAAAAAGCTAGTTTTGCTATGTGAAAACGTGAGTTTGACACAAAGGGTCGTGACGCCGAAGTGCTATTGCTTGTGTGTAGTGGGGACTGCAAGGGTTATTGATTTATAGCTCTGCATTCGGGCAAAAACAACCGGTCGAGTCACTCGAAGCTCCACTATCGACGCTCGGTGGAAGGAAGGGGGGGACCTCACTCGGGGGAAGGAAATAATTATTTAACGCAATTTTGGCCGGTCGCCTTTCGACTCTCGGTTCTCTGAAGAGGAGTCGATCGTCGCCGAGCGCTTGGCCGCTGACGGGAGCTCGACTACTGGACCCATAAGGAATTTAAAGTGGTCGCAAAACACGTTGTATAGGCAGCAGAATAACTTCCGAGATGGCAGAGCGAAATAAGCTGCTGGGCTTATGGAACACAAGAGCTTTTTAATTCTCTCGCAGGAAAATTGGAAATGGAAAGAAATTGCGACTGTTAACATATTTATACGAGAGAATCAGTGATAATCGAATAGATTGTTGAGCTTTACCAGTTTTGGGTGCGGGGAAAAACTGTTTTGCACGCTACAATATCTTAGAAACTACTGCATGCTGCCAACCCTCTCGAGTTAAAATCCAATCGTCACGGCACGCTAATACATACGCACTCAGTGCTTGCTTCCATATGTCTATACGACTGTGATATCACTATTGGGGAGTTTTGAATTTTATAACAATGCTTCAGCCGCGTCTTCAACGAATTTTGGCAATTTCTAGAACTGCGATGTCTGGCTTGCCAGATGTCCAGTAAGTGCTGCAGTATGGCAGGTCATGTTTGAAAGCATGAGCAGTGGAAAATCTACTGCCAAAGAACTTGTCCCAAAGCATATCCTGAAAGAAGTGACTCTGCTCTTTTGTTTAGAATTAGCGCGCGGAATTTGGGGAAATTAATTCTATCTCCAACGTGCAACGTTTAAAATGTAAGTTCTGAGCTGATAATTAATGCCAAAGATTGTTATAAATGCTTGATTTACTCGGACGGCGCCAAATTTGAATCAGTTTTCCCCACTCGTGCCAACACACGTTTTGTTATTATTTAACTAGCTGAATGTGACTTCGCCGACCCTTTAAACTACCTTTGGTTGTTTGACTTTTGTTTCTGTTTTCGCCTTCGTCGTCTTCGTCATCCGTCGTCTTCTCCTTCGTCTCTTTCTCTCTTACTCTTCGACGGTATTGGTACTTGAGTTTAATCAACGCCACTTACATCTAATTAGATGGCGTTGATTTAGTTCCCGGCATACCAAGAGCGCAGCGCCAAATCACGGAAAAAACACTTTTTGGAAATTTCTTCTAATTTTATGGCCGAATCTGAAAGCAAATTATCAGTTCCCCATCGGGAGACCAAGACGCATCGAATGACACTTCGTATGTTTCGATCGGTGGACGGGAAGTGGTCTAACCGTGAGAGACGGAACCGCAAATGCGCACACACGCACACGAGGAGTTTACTCAAATACTATATAGGTGATAAAATTGTGTTTAATTATAATCGAAAGGAAATACAATTTCAATTAATCTATTAATTTGCTGAAAAGTAACAATTAATGGATTAATTGGAAATAGCTTTAGAGAGACAAAACAATACAATTTTTGAAATTAAAAGAGGCAAACGAAGAGTGTGAAATGTGTTGTAAAATAATTTTTTTAGCTATATCTATAAATAAAATAAAATAAAAAATAATTTTCATCAGTTCTTTTTACATTGTGAATTATTACACAATTGAAGTACAAGGTTGTTAATTTGAATCTCTAATAACGTAAATGGACCTGCAGTATATTTTCGAGTAAGCAAAAACTACAATATAGTGCAAAACGTTTACATTCAAGAATTACATGTAAAGGCACAAAAACATACTTTAAGGGAAAATAATTCGTTTCATACCAATTGTAATGTCATTTTAGTTGTAACGTATGTTTCTTACAAAATGAATGTGTGGTGTTCTTATTAAACACAATGAACATTAAGTCTTAATTTCATGGTTATGAAATAACGCATACGCTAAACTAGGTTTGGATGAGTTCATTGCTGAAACACTTTTTTCATGGGGCAGAATTTATTGTAAAACAGTTGATGTAAGCCGCCAATGGCCTCAGAATTGGGCGACGCATTAGGCAGCCAAACAACGACGCCCATTGTAAATCAGCCCATTCAACTCCTTGCCCCATACAAGGGTAGAGTTGGCTCTCCATCGTAACTATTTATTCTGGCATAAAGCTTTTTCGGCCGCATTGCGACTGAGGACCACAGCTGCCTCTAATAGCACTGAAGATGCGATGGAAAAAAGCTTTATGCCAGAATAATAGTTACGATGGAGAGCCAACATCTCATATTGATTTCGATGATAGAAGCATCGTAAACACCACACCATTTCCTACCAAGGGTCGAGTTTTCAATAATTCGAAATACATTATTCATTATAATGTACATTATACACCATATAAATGAGGGCAAATTAGTGAATTTATAACATTGTTGGGCAATAGAAAAATGTCTAAAATCTTAATTTAGTGCAAGTCTGGAAATGAGAGAAACAAACGTTTTATCTTTGATATCCATCACGGGAATGTGAAAGAGTTGTAACACGTAATTCTTTTAATAACAGAGCCTTCCTTCCCTTTTCCCTTATCTTCCTGGAAAAACATCTGGGACGGTGAGATAGCAATGTCGGAAGTCGGGTTTATTTACTTCTCCCCTGAGACGTGAGCAAGATGTTTTGTTGTACGGATGCTATTGTAAGAAATTGCAAACTTCAAATGAGAAAACAATTTATTCAGCCAAAATTCAAAGCCAGGACTCGTCTTCTAGAAGATGTAAACAATCCACGTCAGCGTACGCGTGGTGTATTACAGTGGTCGTAATCTAAATACAGTAGCGGAGCGTCAGTGGGGGCAGCTGGCTCTGCTCAGCCGACCGCGGCGAGCCCCTAGCCCTCTGCGACGTCTGCGCTGCGCTGCTGGCGCTCGTAAAGGCGTCTGCTGCGACCACGAGCACTGCCATGCGGATGCCACATGTTTACATTGCGACTCTGAGCCCAGCGCTCACCCATGACCCACCGGTCACCTACGACCCATCGCTTCTTTTCAGTGTGTGAAGAACTGACAAGAAAATGAGCTTTCAGTCTTTGTAGATACAGAATGTCAAATTCAAACCACATCCATCCTCGGTCTAGAACTACACAAAATAATAGAGGTTCAGTACCGAACGAATGGGATTAGTAAAAGTAAAAATGACTTATGCCTTACGCTTAAAAGTATATTTATGTGAAAATAGACAAAAATAATATTCGTCATAAAATTATATATATATATATATATATATATATATATATATACACACACACACACACACACACACACACACACACACACACACACACACACACACAAAACTCTGGACATTTATTGAGTCAGTATTTTTAACTACCTTTTGAAAATTATTTCATGAAAAACTGTTTTCAAGACAAGTAAAATTGGATCCCATATGCATATTCGTTTAGCAATACCTCTTACTTTGAATTTACACTAGAATTTTGTATTAAATTCTACTTAACCCTTTCACTAAATTATTACAACGCGTATTCCCCTTTGTTCATCATTAAGTTCAGTAAATTTCCCATCCGAAAAAACCTAATACTATTTTTACAAAGAACATTTCTGAATTTGAAAGCAGAACATTACATATTGTTGAAGTTCAACCATTGATTTTATTTTCTCTTAGTTCGTGGCTTTGAATTTGGAAAGTATATTCAGTTGCAACAAATACATTGTAAGTCCCGTAAGTCCGAACTATCGGGGAGTCGAATTTTGGAGCTGTAAATAATTTAAAAAAATAAAATATACTTTTTATTTCGTTTATACAGTAATTTTGTAAAATAGAAATTATTGGTCATTTATTTTAAAAACCAATTACTCCTTACTTTTCTTGGAACATAGTATGCGATATTTACTGTATATATTGTTTCTTGGAACATTGCGGCCGAGTCTTTCGAGGCGCAGTTCACCGGATAGGAGTCCACCGGTTATCGGCGACCGACCGAGCGTGGGCGGTCACGGCCGGTCACCGACGACCGGGAATTCGCAACCGGCTGCCACGTACGTTCGAACTCCTGGTCTCGAGAGAAAGAGGGGCGAGCGAACGCTGGTCGGTAAAATCGCGGAGATTGCAAACCTCTATACCGCTGGCTACGCGCGTGATGTCGATAATCTGGTTTTTACTAATCTGTTTTTGATGTTACGAGAATTGTATTTGGAGGCTTAAGGGCGTTTATGTTGTGCCACAGTAGAAGTTCGTGTTCGAAACTATCTTTCAATTTATTCGAAAAGACCAACATGGTAAATAATGGAATGTGCTGATTTTGAAATGGACGCATAAGTTGAAAAGAGTTTTGAGACTTACTTACATTTTGGGTCAAATGATAATAATCTTCCTCGAGCTTTTGTAGGTGTGAATCATCATTTTTGCAGAAGGTACACATACCCTCAAAGAAGACTATTTCACCCATCATTAGAGCGCAATCAATGGCTTCATAATCATCTGCTGGGTTTCCGTTCATTCTGCAAATACATATATTAGATCATTATGTATGAAAAAATAACGTCAATTCATCATAAACTTTTGTCCAGAAGGAAGGCTTACTTCTGACAATAATGAAGTAAACGTGTGAAGTTCTTCTCTTCACAGATGGTTACTGCAGGAAACGAAGTGTTCCATTCCAAATAGTTGGTATCAATGACAAATGTTACAGCTTCTTTGTTAAAATTCTCCCAAGATTCAAGCATCAATATTACAGAAAAGTAAACTGATATTATAACAATAACTGACCAGAAAAGTCTGAAAAAAATAAATATTGTTAATCCGACTTGCGAATTTCTACCTGTGTTGTTGATGATACTTTGAGCCTTTTTCACGGAGCCACTTAGCAGCGATTCCGAGTGGCGCATCTGCATTGATGTAAAGAATCCGCACAAGCAAAAGAGTTCTAAATGGCAGTCTTTACAATAGGCCACTCGAAAGCGCCAGTGAGCTTAGCTGTTTACTAGTTGACTGCCTTGCGGCCTGCAGCGGCAAAGCGGTGGGTCTCACGAATCCTTCCTTTCCTACGGTCAGTGGCGATTGATAGTAGCTGTGCAAGAGGTCCGGGGCTTCTCAGTAGCGCTGGCGAGTGGCTCCGTCTAAAGGCGGCTGTATGACGATTATTTTATTTTTTTATTTATTCGGTATAAAAATTGTCCTTGAACAATATCTTATTTTAATGCCGTACATTAATTAGTGCTTAGGCTAGTCTCCGGTAGCCCCTAGCGCCGTCTTGTGAGACTTATACTGAGCAAGTATACTTAGGGTAGTTTGCCATTACTTTCCCTAAGGGAACTGTCAAATGCTTTCAAACATGACCGCACGAGTGCAGCAGCTCCTCGACTCTGGCGAGTTGCAGTGATTTCTTAGAAAGCCGCTGGGTTCCGCGTAGTCTCGACCGAATCATTGTTACAAAAATTCAAAACTCCAATAGTGATTGCCCAGCCGTCACCTGGTCAATATATGGAAACAAGCATCAGCGGGTGTGTATTCACGTGGCATGAAAATGGATTTAAACTCGAAAACGTTTTTAGTCTTTCAAGGCCAAGTTGAAATTCCCTGAACTAGAGAGGCTACTGAAACGCTCGCACAACGCAAGGTGTGCACAGAACAGTGTATTAATAAAAAAAAAACTCGTTCCCGGTGCCCACTAGGTAAAACCTTGACAATCTATTCAATAAACAATTATTCTTTCGTAGAAGTATACTGACAGTCGTAAATATTGATGTTTCCAGAATTAATTAAAAGCACGCAGTTCTTATGCTGCGCTCACGTCCAAACTTAGCAGCTCTCCCACCAAAAATCCAACAAAGCTATTGTTTGCAGCCGTAACAGTCAGCGTTTGAGATTAATTTCACAATTATTTTTATTTAAAGATTTTTCCAATTGTTGAGTAGATGTAGTTTGCAAGTTTAAATTTATTTCACCTATTTCTTCAATTGATTGAGAAGACTGAAGAAATAGCTCTTCTGTTGTTTTAATAGTTTGTCTTTGTCCTAATTATTTCCGAAGATGTAGTTGATGCTGTAATTAATTTATTTCCTGTTTTAAAATAACTTGTTCTTGTTGAATTATGAACTGTTGTTATTGAAAGTAAATTTGGAGTTGTATAGCTTGTAAATATATGTTATGCTGATGATCATTTTGAGAATTTTCTGTTTCATTACAATCCAAATTTCTATTTAAAACAGATAAGGCCAATATTATTTGCTGACCGTATTAATGAAATTAATCACAGCCATACTTCACACATGTAGTCCAGTCAGTAAGTACATTTTACCTCGAAAAAGTCATAAAACTTTTTGAGTTTGTTGTATGTACCCGTGCACTTGTTAAAACCCCACGTTTTCGACCTCCCAGAACCTATGCCAACTCTGGGAGGCCCGGTATTTTTACTTTCCCGTATACATACGTATATACGTAGTATAGGGAAAGTTATGTAATGCTGGGGAAAATTGATTTCGAGATTTTCACGGAAATACACGTTTTAGGATCCCCTGATACCGAAAAAGTTGTTTTTTACGTCCCGTATACTATACGTGCATATAGTATAGGGAAAGTTATGTAATGCTTCGCGAAAACAAACGGCGGATTTCGGCAGAAAAACTCTTATTATAGGGCCCTGATAAGAAAAAAGTGGATAAATTCAGTTGCTAAATTAAGGGGGAAAATCTCCTAACACGTGGTGCAGCCAGAATCCCTATTTTGTGGGACCTTAATACCGAAAAATTGAAATCAATTAAAAGCAAAACGTCCGTCCGTCCGTCCGTCCATGAACAACGCTAGCGACTAAACCGATCAGCCGATTTTCTCCAAAATTGATGCTCCCCGATCGATCTGAATAATCTCGCGGCCCCTTGAATTTGAAACTGATATTTACTTTATATGAAGCTCCTGAGACATTTAAAACAAAATGGCGCCAACAATTTTGACTAAATTTTGTTGTTGGGTAGTCTGTAGGTCATTTGTTTTTGTTTCTGAAGGTCAAAATTTGTTGTTGTTTTTTTCAAAGTTACAAAAATTCTATTTGTTTACTTGTCTCACAAGTCGTTAATAACATTTTCGGCTATTTGTTCACATTATTATATTTAGGAGAACCTGTGATTTAAATGTCTAGTAAATTTTTTTCGAAAACTCGACCGTTTTCTTTGAAAACTAACCCAAAATTCCGCATATTTTCAGAAATAAACGATCAATTTTTTAAAAAATTGTTCCAAATTTTTCTGCAACTTTTTGTACGGATAGTACAATTCCATTCTTTAATATTACGTACGAATTTATTTCGAAGAATTCTTTTGTTTTTTCGAAAATTACACAAATGTATTTTTTTATATCTCTCACATCGTTAATATGCACATTTCCAGCAATTTGATAAACACTATTGTATTTTTGAGTGAAAGTGCTTCAAATGACTTCTAATGAAGTTTCTCGAAATCACAAAAGATTCCTGTGAGAAGAAGCTTGAAATTTTGCATCTACAGTGGCGCTTAAATGACATTTTCGTGAAAATGGCTCCAAATTGTTGAAAGAAAATTGCCATTTTGTATGAGGTTATACTGTTCTTTAATATTCTTAAAATAATATTTCCGTTCTACTAATAGGAAACAGAAAAATTTACAAAACATCAAAATTTGTACTTTGTGCGGAGATAGATGGCAGCTGGCAGGAGTATGTGACAAATCCAAATAGCTAGCGGAGACCAAACGAAGTAGAAAACGAATACAAGGAAGTCTGTGCTACTAGCACCACTAGTTTAAAGTTTAACAAATTGCTCGCAGTATTGCGCGAAAACTACTAAACGTCTAAAACCAGTGGCACCAATGGCATAGACTTTCCCATATTAGTTTTCTATTTCGTTTGGTCTGGGCTAGCTATTCGGACTTGCCACATATTCTTGTCAGCTGCCATTTCGAAAGGCAGATTTCGAAAAACTTGATTAGAAGTATTTTGAAGCGCTTTAGCTCACAAATACATAGAGTTTACAAATTGCTGGAAATGTGCATATAAACGGTCTAAAAAAGCTTTCAAAAAATTACATTTGTGTAATTTTTGAAAAAAAATTCACCAAAATGAATTTAACGTAATATTGAAGAGTGCAATTTGCACTATTAGAAACTGCCGAACTTCACAGAAAACGGTTGTTTTCGAGAAATTTTATATGATATTTAAAGCACTCATATGCATAATGTGGACAAGTCGCCGCTAAAGAAAATGTTAATGACGTGAGAGACAAGTCAAAAAAATATACTTTTGTAATTTTTCAAAAAAAAAAAAGAGCTATATCAGCGTTTATGTCATCTCATAGAGTACATTAGGCAGTAGTCCTTACCAAAAGTTTCAAAGAAAAAATCTGGAACCGTTTTTGAGAACATCTTATTTTTAAATGTTTTGAAAATTTTAGTACTTTTCGCGCAATATTGCGTGCAATATGTGCAATTTAAAAATATTCTAAAAAACTGCTGCAATTTTTTTCTTTAAACCTTTGGTAGGGATAGTGCTAAATGTACTCTATGAAATGACATAAACACCATATTGCTCTATTCTTTTGTTTTTTCAAAAATTGCAAAAATGTAATTTTTTTGACTTCTCTCTCACGTAGTTAATATTAATATAACGCGACGATAATAATACGGCTATTTGTTCACATTATTTTATTAATGAGTACATGTGCTTTAAATAATGTCATATAAAGGTTCTCGAAAACTCAACCGTTTTCTGTGAAACAGCTCAAAATTCTGCGTTTTCAGAAAAGCTCAATCGCTATTTTCTCATAAATGGTTCCAAATTTTTTCTTCAAACTTTTCGAACGGATAATGCAAATTGCACTATCTAATATGACGTAAAGTTCATTTTGAATTTTTGTTGTTTTTTTTTCTTCAAAAATTACACAAATGTAATTTTTTGAAAGATCTCTCACACCTTTAATATGCACATTACCTGCAATATGTAAATATAATTGGTTTGTCAGTGTAAGTGCTTCAAATGAATTCAAATGAAGTGTTTCGAAATCTGAAAATATTTCTGTGAAAAAGGGCTTTAAATTTCGCATTTTTAGTATCGTTGAAACGCCATTTTCTTAAAAACTGCTTCTAATTTTTCGAATTAAGTTGCTATTTAGGACGATTTTTACTATTCTTTAATACTCTAAAATTAATATTTCCGTTCTACCCTTAGGAAAGCGAAAAATTAAGAAAATATCAAAAAAAAAAAGTATTTTGGGCGGCGATAGATGGCAGCTGGCAAGAGTATGTAGCAATTCCGAATAGTTGGCCCAGAACCAAAGAAATAGAAAACCAATACGGGAAAGTCTGTTCAATTCTATAGCACCACTAGTTTTACGTGTTTACGTGGCATTATATAATGGTTTCTTTTTCCAACTACCTCAAATCTAAAGATACCCTAAGAAATAGAGATCCCCAAGTTACTAAACTTGTCAAAATAGATAATCATGTATAGTAAAATACGATCGAGGTGTGACTACAGACATCACATGTGAAACAATGTTTTCTTCGCCTTTTCAGCACACACGATGTCCGAACCTGGAGTTACTCCCAAGAAAGTGAAGAAAGTCGAAGGGCCCAGTACTTTTGCTGATGATGGAAGAGATTACGACGCAGAGATCCAGAAAATCTTTGCAAGAAATTGACTCTTGTCAAAATAAAATCGATGCTCTTAATGTGAAGAGCAGCGAAGCTATTCTGAAAGTAGAGCAAAAATACAATAAGCATAGAAAGCCGCACTTCGACAAGAGAAATGATATCATTAAGACAATACCGAATTTTTGGGCTACTGCCTTTGTGAATCATCCTCAACTCTCAACAATTTTGGGAGAGGATGAAGAAGATTGTTTACATTATCTTTCGAAGTTGGAGGTTGAAGACTTTGAAGATATAAAGTCAGGATATAGAATTAGTTTCCACTTTGATGAAAATCCGTACTTTAAGAATGACGTTATAACGAAAGAATACCATTTCGGCGTAGCTTGTCCTCCAGACACTCTTAGTACTCCTATACTGTGGAAGGAAGGGTATGATGTGGAAAAATTATACAGGAATAAGTACGCCGGTAATTGTAGAAAGAGGATGGTTTGCCAAGAATCATTTTTCATCTGGTTGGCTAGTAAATGTCTTGCATATTCCGATGGTATTGCTGAAGTGATAAAGGATGACATGTGGGTAAATCCTCTGCAGTATTACCTGGAGCCTGATTATGAGGTTGGAAATAAATGTGAAGGGGAAGACGTAACAACTGACGAAGAAGTTTATAATTCTCTTTCGGCGAAAGATGAAGATGAGGAAGAGGAAGATATTGAAGGAGAAGGTGGTGGTGATGTACTCATTGAGGAAGATGAGGAGGAGGGAAAGGAACTTGGGGAAGATGATGTCAATGGTAGTGATAAATGAAACACTGTGTGTGAAAGACTTATTGAAATGTGTATTCCAGTGACGTATTCATTTTAATCTATTCTGTAGAAAAAACACTAAAGGTATATGTACACCCTTGTCTCTTTTTGACTCTGGTTTCTTTCTCAGAAATCAAGAATTAGTGTACAGACTCTATTGAGACTTTGGCTGGATTGTGCACTGCCATCTCTATTTGTTACACACCCAGTTTAAAGTTTATAGCAATTTCATAGAATTTTATGAAATACCATACAGTTAGTATATTTCTTATATATTCACATTAAATGAGCTCCTAGACTTACCAGAGACTTTAAGTCACTCAGTCAAGTTTTTCAGTTTGTTTTCTTTTTCAGGATTCCACGAATAAGATTGTTTAAGAAACTACTTAATGTGCATTAAACGTAATTAATTTTTTAGTGAAATAAATGTTGTGTACAGATAATTAACAATATCCTTATTTCCAGTGAATAGTGTTTGTTTTTATATTAAGTTTTCATAAAAGCAGGCTTTGTTACAAAATTACTATAAATTACGTGTTTTTACTTTCCAGTATACGTACGTATACACGGAGTGATATACGTAGTATAACGAAAGTTATGTAATGCTGCACGAAAAAATCGCTAATTTTCGCCAGAAAAACATCGTTGCCGGGCGCTGATAACGAAAAAGTGAATAAAACCAGTTGCTAAATTAAGAAAAAAATCCCCTAATACGTGGTAGTAGCCAGAACCCCTATTTTGTGGGTCCTTGATACCGAAAAAATAATTGAAAAAAAACGTTCGTCTGTCCGTGAACACTGCTAGCGCCTAAACCATACTGCAACGGACGGCCGGTCTGGTAGAGCATGATCGCGGTTCCTCGCGTGTTGGGGGGAAGTGAGGTGCACGGGCAACCAACTACATAGAGAATAATTAGCCGTAATTGGGCAATAAAGCAAAAAATAGACATTTATTCCCTACCTACGGTCGAGGAAGGTACATTAAAAATCCCATGAGGTGGGACTACACCCTACCTAGTGAGCTCGGTAAATAAGATATAAATTAATATTATTAATAAAAAAATTAAAGACAACTTCGTTACAATAAAGAAAAATGCCATTGCGCGGCACCGCTTAACTCAAACAAAAGAAAAAACAGAAAAAACACTCGAGGATTGTTGGTATTGTTCTCCGCCTCGTTTCGAGGGGACGCCCCAAAGCGTGGGCGAATGGTAGGAGTCTTATCTATTGTGAAGGCGCGTGCCGGGGGGGGGCACGACTCGGTCGATGGCCTCGGCGTCTTCGACGATCGTTGACATGCGGCGAGCCGCAGTGTTGAACAGGCGGACGCCTCCCGGAACCGTTGGGTACACAGCAAGGACGCAAAGGTTCCCTCTCCACTTTCACCAAGGTGCTGTTACGTGTCAGGAGTCGCCCCTCATCACGACTCGGACGCGCGATGCGGGAGCATTTATTTGCGGGCGCGGATCGGAAGCCGGATCACGGTATTCGTGACTCGTACGCTCGCATTAGGCAACGAGTTACTATTTCATCGAATACACGAACAAAAACTAGTTCACGGCTTCCACGACCAGCCATGAAGCGTCCTCTCTCGCCTACTTCTCAAGTGCGTTCTCTCGCGACGACCTCACGAGCGTCCTCTCCCGCGACCACTTCTCTAATGTTTACTCTCTCGCGACTAGCTCTTAAGTGTTCCTTTTTCTTAAAAGATTTTGGGAATCCGTTCCTCTTCGGATCTCCCCCCTCCTAAGTTCGTCTTGGGCTCGCTGACCTACTTTCGGAAAATTATCATTGGCCGGAGCTTACTGCGTCACAGAAATAATTTAACGAATCGTGGTTCGTGATTT
This sequence comes from Acheta domesticus, assembly GCA_031308135.1. Classification (NCBI taxonomy): domain Eukaryota; kingdom Metazoa; phylum Arthropoda; class Insecta; order Orthoptera; family Gryllidae; genus Acheta; species Acheta domesticus. Next base: position 148,133,647 of record JAHLJT010009436.1, on the reverse strand, counting down.
CGTGAGGATTTTCCTCAGTTTCTCTCTCCTCTGTCAATCTTTGTCTAACGAAACGCAGCTGCACCCATCGGAGGGTTACATCTCCTGGGAGCAATTATTGCATGGCAAGGATTAGAACTGTATTCGAATTAGCGCGACAGGTGTGGCGACGAGGAACGCGCTAGCGGGGAAACTCGCTTAGGGGAGGGTGGGGCCCGGCGCGGTCTTGCCGGCGAATGGTTGTAAATTTCTCCCAAAGTAGGCGAGGGGGCGTCAGAAGATTGTGACCACGGTGGCGAAGAGGCGGGTGGGGGGAGGCGCGGATGGGCGCACGTGCGCGTGCCAGCGAGTACAAAAAAAAACAAGCATTTGTTACGAATTTCTTAGGGCGTCGTTACATGCCGCCACAATACGTACGATTTCTTCGAAAAGGGATATCGGTCGATCTGGTTAAAATTATTGACTGAGCCATTTCACATTTCATTCCTTTATATGAATAAATTTGCGAAAAACATTGCATGAAATGTAAGCCAAACTCTTGCACCTCTTGCCAGCAGAGGTGTAAAAAGCCAGAGAAAATTGTAATTTGAATGCGAGTCGGATGACAGCACTATTACTTCTATTTGTAAATTGTTTCTGCATCCACATTTATTCAGTGACGGCCGTTGCGTGAAGTGCAAAGGTAAGTAAAGCTAGTGCCGTAAAGATGATCATCGACAAACTACTCTTCAAGTTAGAAGTTGAATGTTTCAGAATCACACTAGCGTATGCCCTCGAATAAGATGACACCGTGGCCTATTCACGCGAGAAACTATAGCTAGTCAGTCAATAGTAAGAAGGGGAATGTGGAGCAAAATGGAACCGTTAAACTTGTAGCAATAATACAGCATGCATTTTGTTTTAAAAATATTGAGACATACTTAAAATATTATGTGACAACTTCTGCTTATAACATATAGAAAGTCTGTGCTGCTTTCAGTAAAACTGGTCTTCGCTTTTAATTTTTCTAAGAGTATGCATTTTTACTTTCCCGTATACGTACGTATATACGGAGTAATATACATAGTATAGGGAAAGTTATGTAATGCTGCTGGAAAAAATGGCGAATTTTAGGCAGAAATAAATTCGTTGCCGGGCCGTGATTACGAAAAAGTGGATAAAACCAGTTGCTAAATTAAGAAACAAAATCCCCTAACACGTGGTGTAGCCAGAACCCCTCTTTTGTGGCTCCTTGATATCGAAAAATCAATTGAAAGGAAAACATCCGTCTGTGAACACTGTTAGCGCCTAAACCATACGTACGATTTCTTCCAAAATGGACATTCCCCTGGTTCTAGTCGAAGCTTTGAGATTTTGAAAAAAATCTATAAAATTTGGGGGTACTTTACATGAAGTTCCCCGGACATTTTCAAAATTTTCTCAAAACGGATACTAATAGAAAACTTAAGTCTGTGCTAGTCTGTAGCACCACCATTTTGTAATGTTCTAACATTATTGAGCCTTTTGAAATGCTAAGATTAGTGAATGTATAGAAACACAATGTGCAACAATCATCTGACATGTTTTACAAACAAATGTTAATTTATCGTTATATATATGATGCATTACGTTTTAATTTATAGTGGAAGGTAGGATTTCCAGCTACTGCCGAGGAACTGTTTTTCAATTCACATGTTTGTTCTTATGTTACATGCTCGCAGTCGAGAGTATGTTGTTCCATAATTTGTTAACCTCCATATTTTGTAGTCTTGGAAAATAACTACTGAATGACGTAAATATTTTTGTTTTTGGTTCTCCGTGTCTATATTTGTGTCCGTGTATTTTCAACGTTATAAATGCTATACAGTTATTTCTTTCGTGCGATGTAAACGCATGGCTTCAGCTGGTGTATTTGTAATATTCGAGCTAATCAATGGCGTATTAACTACTGTCAACATCAGTTTATCTAGAGCGCTAAATTCATAAATGTTCGCAGCCACCGTCTTGAACGCATTTGAGGACTGCATTGAATAGTAACGCCTTGGCAATACATAAGCACACAGCCTTTTCACCATCGTTTGTTAATAAATAGACATCGGATGTTTAGGGAAATACCTATTTTTTTTCTAGCGAACTCATTTAAAGGCTGATAATATATGTGCACGAGTCATGACAAATGATGACATATTACGAAGTTTTATAATGCTAATTTTTGCTTATTTTAGCATAAATGCCTTTTCTTTAGAATTATTGCATGTTTTTGCCTTTGGTGTGTAATTGTTATATACAATGCTGAGATATCAGAAAATCAGGCCTTGATCCAACCTGACCATTCATTATGAAGCCTTCAATTCACGTATTTGTATTTTGAAATACGAGAGAATTCCGGAAAGTATACCAACATATTTTTCTCTATTTACCGATTTCGTAAGTACTAGCTATGTTCTTAGAAAATGGTCGATTGACAATACACCAAGGGCACCTTTTGACTGAAATACATGTAAATTCCCAGAAGGTTTCAGTGTTGCTAATTTTGGACTTCTAAAATGTATGCCAGACACATCAGTAGATGTTCGATCCTTGCGATCCTCGATAAATTGCGATCCTTGAAAAGTTACTGGTAATGTATTACAATGGAAACTATTAAGAATAAAATGTAGAAGAGTTGTAAATATGTTTACAACTCTTAGTTTTACAAATTGTAATTTTATTGTGAATGTAATTTATGCCTGTAATTTAAGTCATGAGAGTTATGAGAAAAACTCCAGTTCCTTACACGTCTTCCCTAGCTTCTTGAAAATTAAGAGTAGAATGGAGAATAGCACATTGGACGTTTCAACTTGCCTGGAAGAAGATTATAATGTCCCTTTCTCCATGGATGAATTTTCCTCTGTCCTCGCCTGTGGGAAAGATTCTGCTCCAGGACCAGACCAGATACACAACCAAATGTTGAAACACCGACCGGAAAAGGCACGTCTTTTTCTCCTCCGTATCTTCTACAAGATTTGGATGGAACATACCTTTCCTAGGACCTGGCGCGAAGCGATTATTATTCCAATTCCCAAAGAAGAAAAGGACAGGACAAAACAGTCAACCCACCACCCGATCTCGCTCGCAAGCTGAGTTTGCAAACTTCTAGAGCGAATTGTGAACACGCGTCTGGTGTGGCTCCTGGAACAGAGAAATCTACGTACACCCATCTAGTGTGGTTTCAGGATGAACAGGTCAACCATGGACCATCTTGTTACCCTTGTCACACAGATCTCCACTGCTTTCGTGCTAGGTCAACACCTGATAGCAATTTTCGATATAGACAAAGCATATGATATTGCCTGGAGGTACGGCATTCTTCATACCATACATTCTTGGGGTCTTAGGAGCCGGCTCCCCTTTCTTTTGTACCTTTCTTTCTTCAAGATACTTCCGTGTTTTGGAGACGGTATTGGCCAGTCACAACTCAGAATTGAACCCTGGGTCCCTCGGGGATCAATTCTTAGTGTCACTGCCATCGCTATCAATAGTATAGCATCGATAGTCCGAGAGCAGGTGAAAGCATCGCTCTTCGTCGACAACTTCATTTTTTGCTCCTTCAAGAGTATGATAGGCAGTTACTTGTCCTCAACAAATTGCAGGAATAGTGCGATGCAACAGGATTCACGTTCTCCACCTCAAAACCCAATGCCTTGCACTTCTGCAAGATTCATCATCTCTATAACCACCCTGATCTTTTTCTTGGGACCACCCTGATCTCTCCTTCCTTTTGTGGAATCTGCAACTTTCCTTGGGCTTACTTTCGATAAGAGCCTAACTTGGCGAAATCACATCCGTAAATTGAAGAGCCGATGTGTGTCACCTCTGAACCTCCTCCGCACCCTTACTGGCAACTCTTTGGGCACTGACCGTGTGTCTCTTGCGTTTGTATAGAGCCCTCATCCGCTCTATTTTGGATTATGAATGCATTGTATATGGGTCAGTGTCTCCATCAACCCTACGCAGGCCCCTGCTACGCGCATGGCTGTAGGTATCGGAAACTGTGGAAAATAGAAGGCCACCTTCAGTCGCCATTTTGTTGGCAACTGAAGGCGGGAATTCGAATTGTAGTACGGATTCGAATGAAATTTTTTCGTCTAAATTTTCTCCCGTTTCATATATTCAAGATTTAACATAGAACCGCATGTGGAATGGTGCAACAAGGATCAATGTCAATATTCTAAGTTTGACAGAATGGGTGGTTTTCTCTTTTGGCAGAACATCACAACTTCTGTATATTTCACTATTTCTAGTAAGGTAATAAGTTTTTAAACTTCGTAATATTACTCATAATTTGGGCAGTACAGTTGTATTAAATCTGATTTGTTTAAACCTTTTTTTAATGGCATTGGCCCTTTTTGACAATTCCAAACATAGGTCTTTCACTTGACATAAGCCCCACTTAGCTGTATGAAGGGGAGGATTAGAGTATATCAAGTACATTGCCCATTTATTCAATGTATAATGGGTTAAAAATTAAATAGGTCTTAATTTTTATCCATTCTTTATTTTCGTTCAATAAATAAAGTTGCATAAGCAATGACAATGGTTTCGACCAGCAAGAATAGCAGTATTTTGTGCAAGAACAGTAGAGAACTGTTGGGTTGTGTGAAACTGTCATTTGAATACTTGTTTTGTTTTTATTAAGTGAAAACCTATTTGTCATGTATTTAGAATACAATATTACTTAATAATAAAGACAAGAGAAATTACATGTAGGAGCAGAACTATAAACATTGCAAAGACAGAAATTACTAAAATGATTCACGTTCGACATCCAACTTAATGTAACTTTCATTAGTTTTGCCCCTTCATTAATGTTGTTTAGAAATGCTTAAATGCTTCTGTTGGTTGGATGTATGAATGGTAGATCAGTTATAGACAAGAAATTGCTATCCAAGGACCTACAAGGATCAACATTGGCAGCTATTCATGGGCCCACATTTTAATACTATTTCTGTGAAGCCTTTTTATAATAATTTCATGCTGTTCATAATACATTAAATACCAACATTTTATTGATTATTTTCAATATAAATCTATTTGCACAAAAACTATAGTTTTCAGTTTAAAAAAATAGTACATCTTAAAATACAAAATGCTATAACTTATTTATTCTGAGATCCAAATGAATCATTTAAATAGAAATTGTTTATGAAATAACATTTTGAAATCAAATCGGTTGCATTTTATCTAATAATTCACATTCATATTTTCAATTTCCTAATATCTCTATTGAAACAAACATCCTATTGGCCCTTCTTACACCGTCACAATGACAAAACAATCTTAGGCTATTGTAAAGATTGGTAGTGAAATTAGGAGATAGGATCGACTTTTGAATTTGGCTTTTCTCACACCGAAAGAAGGAACTTTAAAGCACATATTGGACATACAAACTAAACATCACTAAAGGCTGTCATTGGCCCTTCTTGCACCAAGCAACAGATTTAATAGTGAAAACTTTTTTCTTATAGGACATGAATATTAATATCTTAATGAAAATACCTCGAGTTTTTTAGGAAATCTGTAACAGCTATCCATCCAGTTTTATCATATACTAATCATTTAATATTCAGCATTAATAGTCAGCAATTGAATGCAAGTAATTTCAAATAATACAAGTACTTTAAAATTCAACACTTAAAAGTAACTGCACACTTCGGCATATAGGAAAAATGGGGGAAATTATGGTAATTTCAATTTAGCTGATTTGTTTTCCAATTATTCTATTTCCTTTTTAGTGTTATACATTTTTCCACGTACAACTGGAGGTGTTATTTTAATAGTAGTTAAAATATCGAGAGAAAAAACAACAAATTTTTGTCTAACTCCATCCCCTATTTTTATTATCATTCAACTTCAGAGCTTTCTTTCTTTTCATTTCCTCCAGAAAGAAATCTTAGAGTAATAAGGCATACACTCTGAACAAGCATGGAAAAGAAAGTAATACCCAGAAAGCTAATAGAGGTAATAAAAAGCATGTATGAAGAAACTCTCATATATGTGAGTCTTCCGAATATAAAGAAAAGAGAGTATTTTAAAATAAATCAAGGGGTTAGACGAGGGTGTCCACTATCATCTACATTGTTCAATATATATCGACGCACTTCTCTTAAAATGGAAAAATGATTTACACAATGAAGGAATTTCAATAGGAAAGAATACTAAAATCAACATGCTCTTGTTTGCAGATGATATAGTTTTGGTCACTAACTGTGAAGATGACCTCCAGAAGTTAACCTTTAAATTACAAAGGAGGGCAATGTAATATAATTGTAATATATCGATCAACAAAAATAAGACTATGGCTTTCAGAAGTAAACATCCCATAAGAACAAAAATAGTAATAAACAACATTACTATCGAACAAGTATCAAACTTCCAATATTTAGGATGCAATGTAAGATATCTGAATGACATTGACGTGCAACAAAAGGTATCTACATTTCAAGCTATCTGCGGCACTATCAAACGAACACTGGGAAAGAAAGTACGCAAATTACAACACCCCCGAGAAACGCTCACGATCACACAATTATTTCTTACTCTCCACAGTACGCTCACAATTTTGCCAACAAAATGGCGTAGGCGTACCCTTTCAATCTACAGTGGGAACACTAGCGCTCATGAACACTCTAGTTCTTCTTACTAACTCTATGACCCTACGGCCATTAAATACCATTCACAATGCCGGTATAAGGATTAGTACAGGCGCCTACCGCACGACTCCCATCGAATGCCTCTTGGCCGTGGCTGGAGAACCATCTCTGAGCGAAGGCGAGACATTTTATTAGCGGTGTTCTTACGGCGCTTAACTATTCTTGTCGTCGAATAATCACCCACCCAAATTATGAGTTCTAGTATATTCTTCGAACATCGCTATCCCAGCCCACAAATATTTGATTGCGAAATCTTTTGCGGGAACTTAAGTCGATCTTCCCACTCCTGTGAAACCCTCGTGTGACCCGATTCCCCCCTTGGAAACTCCTCCTCCTTCTCTTCAATATTGACCTCAAACTCTCCAATCTTTCCAAACAAAATACTAGTCCTCTGGTTCACCAGAAGCAGGTCCCTGGTTTCCCTCATACCCTTTCAGGGTATGAGGGGAATCTGTCCGGTTCATTTATTCTTGTACACGGATGGTTCATCGTACAGTGACGCAGTAGCATGTAGGTGTGGGTTTTTTGTTTTTTTTATTTTTTTAAAATCAGTGCCACCCAATCATATCGGCTTCATTTTATATGCAGTATGTAACTATAGCAATAAGTACTGCTGCCGAAATGTATGTAATTCTCGAGGCCCTAAAATACATCGAGTCAGCGACTTTGCGGCGAGTAGTTCTCTGTTCTCATTCTCTCAGCTCTCTTCAGGCTGTCTCTCCGACGTCAGACTACCTGACGAAATCAGTCCAAAACCTGATTCATCATCTTCTGTCCCGCCACTATGACCTGGTACATTGGGTTCCAGGCCATGTGAGGATCACAGGGAATGAGCTGGCCGACAAGGCGGCGAAATCAGCGACTCGTAAGACTCGTATTGACTTTCCTACTGTATCATTGTCCGATGTTAAGGGTTGAAACGATCCATATTTAGAGCGTGGCAGACAGAGTGGCACAATATCACTTTTCAACTGTGATAAATAATTCTGTTAATCCCTGGCGTTTCTCATCCCGCTCCTCTAGGCGTGAGGACGTCATTTTAACCCGTCTTCGTATCTACCTATCTCATGATTTCCTCCTTCGAGATGGACCCCCCTCCCATCTGTGACTCATGCAGGACGGTTCTTTCTGTAGAACACGTCCTTCTGCTGTGAGTGAAATAGTAGGCAACTGACGAAGTCATGGCCTTGGCAACTCGCTACGGGAAGTGCTCGTGGATGACGATTCTGCGCTCTCAAAACGTTTTTGCTTTTTGAGAGAAAGCGGAATATAGAGAGATATTATGGAGTATATTTCCATTCTGCCAAAAGGTAACCGAAAAATTAAGAAAATGACAATGGTATATTATGAATTAGTTTATAATGCTGCCCTTTTTTTGCACGAATAAGATATTATCGAACGAACGACGTTAGGAGTGAGTTCGGTAATATTTTCTTACTCGTGCAAAAAAGTAACATTATAAACGAGTTGCTTACACTATATTTTTGTATAACAGTATTATGATTTAAGGAAGCGAAATTAATTTGGATGTTAAGTTGTAATTCGTAATTTAGTTCTCGAATTCATGGTATCACGTCATGAATGCTACCTAAGCAACTAATATGTTTACAAATGGCAATTAGTTTCAAAGTAATTCTGATTTTGTAGAGCTCCGAATACGTATTAAAGAAGTCAAAAACTTCCAATAATTTGTACAAGGAGTTCCGGAATCAGATAATATTGTGAATACTGTGAGTTTTTTGTTTATTTCATTCAATAATTAATTATAGTTATTTAGTTTGTTTCGTTCGTGCATTTTCTGGCATTACATGTAGGCTGTTGCATGTAAGTTTTTTCTATAACAGTCATTAATAATTTTAAAGTTCATTATAAATATTTCAACAGCTGGTTTTCATAGTAATATTTTCAATTTTATTTCAAGTAATTATAATAAGAAAGATGGCATTGTTTGCAGGTGGAAAAGTTTTCTCACACGGTTAAAATGCACATTTTTAGCCATTTGTACACACTATTGAATTTGTGAGTATAAGTGCTTTGAATGACTTCAAATGAAGTTTTTCGAAAACTCGAAACTTTTCTGTAAAAAAAGAGCTTCAAATTACGCATTTACAGTAGCGCTTAAACGCCATTTTCTTGAAACGGCTCCAAATGTTTCAACGAAAATTGCCTTTTAGGACAAGGCTTAATTGTTTTCTTTTTATTCTTAAAATAATAATTTTGTTCTTCTATTGGAAGACAGAAAACGTAAGAAAATGTCGAAAAAAAAAATGTAGTTTGGGCGGCGATAGATGGCAGCTGTCAAGAGTATTGGCAAGTCCGAAAAGCTAGCCGAGACCAAACGCAACAGAAAACTAATACGGGAAAGTCTGTGCTATTCTGTAGCACAACTAGTTCAAAATTTTCTCAAAAAGCGCTCCAAATTTTTTCTTTAAATTTCTTGTAAGAATAGGATAAAATACACTTATTAAGGTGGCATAGGTACGTTTTTCACGGTTAACTCTGAATTTTCGAAAATTGCAAAAGTTTGAATTTTATTCGGCGTCTTCCTCAAACTACAAAATTGCAGATGAAGATTTTTCCTTCAAATAAAATTCATAGTGAGTCCTTTCTTTAATGTCATGTACATTTTTCTGAAAATTTCAGTAGTTTTCGCCCAATATAGCGTGCAGTTTAAAAAATATACAAAAGCAAGCTTTCCTCAAAAACAGCTTCAAATTATTTCTTTAAACTTTTGGGAGGGATAGTGCCTAATGTACCCTATGAGATGACGTGAATGCCATACTCTTCTATTCTTTTATTTTTTCAAAAATTCCAAAAATGTAATTTTTTTACTTGTCTCTCACGTTGTCGTTAATATTTACATTAGCGGGGATTTATTCACATTATTGTATTTATGAATACATGTGCTTTAAATAATGTCAAATAAAGTTTCTTGATTTTTTCGTGTATTTTTTTGTTTTTTTCAAAAGTTACACATGTATTGTTTTAAATCTCTCTTTAATATGCACATTACCAACAATTTGTAAATTATATTTGAGTGTAAGTGCTTGAAATGAAATTTTTGAAAAACTCAAAAAAATTTGTGAAAATTTGTGCAGATCGTTTTCTTTGAAATAAACTTTGTTCTTTATAGTGAATTCTTTCTGTAAGGTCATATACATTGTTTTGAAAAGTTTAGTAGTTTTCGCTCAATATTGCGTGCAATATGTGTAATATAAAAAAACCCAAAACATGATTTTCTAAACACAGCTCCAAATTTTTCTTTAAACTTTTAGTAGGGATAGTGATAAATGAACTCTTTTAGATTACATATATGCCATATTGCTCTGTTCTTTTGTTTTTTCGAAAATTACAAAACTAATTATTTTGACTTCTCTCACGTCGGTTATATTTATATTAACGGCGATTTGTTCACATTAATATATTTATGAGTACATGTGCTTTAAATAATGTCAAGTAAAGATTGTCGAAAACTCAACCGTTTTCTGTGAAAATTAGTTCAAAATTCCGTCTTTTCAGAAACGCTCAAACGCCATTGTGTGATAAATTGTTCAATTTTTTTCCTTCAAACGTTTGTAACGGATAGTCCTAATTAAAATCTTTAATATGACGTAAAGTTTATTTTGAGTTGTTTTTTTCCCAAAAATTACACAATAGTACATTATGAAACGACGATGTAATGATGGGTATTAATACACGAGTGTGAAATTACGATACGAGCGAGGAACGAGCGAGTATCGTAAACTTCACACGAGTGTCTTAATACCCATTACATCGAGTTTCATACGGTACTTTTTCTACGACTTATGGTAACTTTTATAAGTTAAACTTCTCCACTGAATCGTTTCGTGGAAGTCGACATGCAAGATTCAGCCAAGGCCACCTAGCGGTCACCTCACTACCCTACACCCGCAGGTGGCTGTGTTTTACCAGAGCGCCGGCGAGTGACTACAAAAGTTGCGGCAACAATATTCCGACGTCCGTATTTTCGCATTTTCTCTCATTTCTGGAAACGTCAGCACCATCAGAAAGAACCACCATTCACTAAATATTTAAACTAAAGAATTGGCCGGTTTTTAAGGACAACCACACAGCAGCAGCAAATAACGCAAAATGACTTGCGTTCAGATCTTAACCTCACTGAAAGTTCTCTTCAATAACTACCACTGCGCTAGTCAAATAAGATCAAAGTGAAATTACGATCCAATTTATTTTTAATAATATTTCACGTAAAAATTATTACTAATAAAATAAATTAAAATTGAGAAGCTTAATATAATATTAAATGCAATTTTAATATACACACTCGAACGAAACATTTACTGCAAGGATTCTCACTGATTAATGAAGTGACAATACTTGGTTTGTAAGCCTCTCTGTGATTGGTCAAGAACCTATATCATAATGAAAACTGTATCGAAATTACCATCATTATGCAACTGGTTGCAGCCATCCTAAGACAGCGTTATACAATGGGAGTAGAAAAATGTAATGTCAATACTCAAAAGACTCAAACCGTTAATATGCACATTACCAGCAATTTGTAAACATCATTATATTTGTGAGTTTATGTGATTGAAATGACTTCAAATGAAGTTTTTTGATAACTCAAAAAGTTTTTGTGAAAAAAAGCTTTAAATTTCGCATCTTTAGTAGCGCTAAAACGTCATTTTCTTATAAACGCCTACAATTTTTTAAAGGAAATTGCTATTTGGGACGAGACTTTTGTGATCTTTAATATTCTAAAATTAATATTTCAGTTCTACTATTAGGAAACCGTCAAATGTAAAAAAAAAAAATGTACTTTGGGCGGCGATAGGTGGCAGGTGGCAGGAGTATGTGGCAATTCCGAATATTAGCCCAGACCCAAAGAAATAAAAAACGAATACGGGAAAGTCTGTGCCATTCTGTAGCACCACTAGTTTTAGTTTATGTACATACTTTTAATCTGCGGGTAAGTTGCATCTGCAACAGTTACTAATTTTTTTTAAATACATTGACATTGGCGCCAATCTCCTCAGTAGTTGAAGCACCCTCTAAACTCTAATTAATCAGTCAATTCTCGGCCTTCTACTTCAGTGCCCTCCCCCCTCCCGTATGCTGAACTCCCACCCATATGTTTGGTTTGCATGGCGACCCGTGTCGGAGGGAATGTGTGTCTTGGTAGTTGAGTTTGATTGTTTCCCCATCTGCACTACTCACCTTGAGTTACGTTCTGTTTTGCATTTAAGAATGCGTTGTTTGCGTATTTTGGGGAACATTCCTTGTACTTACTTTGGCCTCGAACTCTCCTAGATAGCGCAGTCGGGAGCTACCCACACCCGATCAATGGGCTCGGACTAAATCTTGTACTGAACCCAGGGTGATCAACGACGGGGCGTTATCTCTCCACTATATCTCCGTAGCAACCCTGGCACTCCGTATGGAGTGTCCCCTTGTTGGGCTCCATGGTGGCAATTTTTTTAGTGCGTGTTTACATGCTTGGTTATTTGTTAGTGCACTTATTTTAGCATTTGATAGTGAATGGAAATTCTTTCTTTACTTTTACAAGTGAAACTGAGGTATGTTAATATGGAGAGAAATTGCGGTATTGTATTACGTAATCGTTACTAAATGCGAGAAAATACGTGCTTTTGTAGCCTCACTAATTCTCTTCTATCTATTCTCCTCCTTTTATCTTCTCATTCTTCTTTTCTCGTCCACAGTCTTAGCGTCTTCAATTCTAATACTTCAATTGTCAATATTCTAATAATTTCTTCAATTGTCTCCTTAGCACTTCGTTCGCTTCCGTGGTCTGAATGACCGCACAGCGCAAATATCTACCATTCGATTCCTACGCCGAAGTCAAAATCCGTGTCATATACCGCTGTAGTCAATGCCTATTGTTGTGGAAACGTACAGTAAAAAAATGCCATTACGTGCTCAGTTGTTGTTCACTCGCGCTAAAGCACTCCTGAGTAGCACATAAGACGTACTTCACCCCCAGTAAAATAAATCTTCTTAAAACAAAACTATTTTATCATTCACGCAAAACTTCGGATCGTTTATGTTAATGCATTGTACATCACAATTCTGTTGAGTATTTGATTTGAAATCCTTTATCATACGACGAGCGTGCATGGCTTGATCCAAACTCTCGGAGGAAGTCAAAAAATCCCATACATCCCCCTTCATACGAGCTCTGAAACTCTCGTGGCATCTGAACTCCTAAAGTGCCGTCGCTTTGCACTGATATTACATTTGCTTGTGGTAACGCGTCACGAATCGTGATCTTTATTTAAATGGGACCAGGAATTGGACAGCTTTGACATGTCGCAATCTACTGCTACTAATGATACTAATACTACCGCTACTACCATTAGGGCTTTGAAACTCACAAAACCAGTCTTCCAAGAAGAAAATGAGGGAAGAGTTTGATTGTTTTTCTTTCAGATGTACTTTATTTGAACGTAACCAAAGGCAGAGTAAGCTCCTTCAATTTAGAATTCAACGTCAGCGCATCGTGTGTCATTCTTTTCTAAAATATTATGTATCTATCGTCTGTTAAGCCTGGAGATGGTAAAATTTGTACTATATTTGTACTAAGGAAGATTTTTAAACACTTGGGAATATGTTATATTGTGAGAGTTGTTCAGTGTGGGTTTCTTGATTAGAAGTCATGCTTTCGGAAGAGATTTATTTGAAATTAAACTATGTTTGGACTATTATGTAAATAACTAACATGCGTCACGGAAATGTCAATAATATGAAACGGGCGTGACTGTGCTCATTTTTAAAAAGTTAAATTCAAAAGAATTCCCTTACTTACCGCTCAATCCAATGATTATTTTTATCAGCAATGTATTTTAAACCATGAATTGTACTGTTCTTGAGATACTCTTGCACCATTCTGTAGTAAAAAATAATTTAAAATTGAATATTTTAATGAATTGCAAGCCAAGAAATTCTGGCGTGAGAGAAACATTTGACCAGAAACCAGTTGACTGAATAATTTGCACAGGAGGTATCTTACGGGAATGAATAGCTTGGGACTTCCATCTTTGAAAAAAAAATCATTAGTCTCTATTCTAATGACTCCGTAGTTTCTTTTTTGCCAAATGGTGCACTTAGGAAATGTTATATCTGATCGGTCGTTTGTGAGATTGCGATGCTATTTAGACGGTATCATTAACCCAGGAGGTGCTCGCAATGTATCTCTCAGATCCAGGCAAGATCTGGAAGGTACCATCCATATCCGGAAGGTTTACGACATTGAATAACCGATGTCTTTATTATCTGAAAATCAAATATATGTACGTAACTTCACCACGCTTCCCAGATGACATTAAACGATGAAAATAGATACGCAAGTTTTAGAGCCATGAAAAATATTTCCTGCATTACTGTTCTATTCAATTCTGGCCAAAAAGAAAGATAATATTTATTTTAACAATGTGATTTAATGAATTAGTTACATTTGTTTTGTATAGTTTTAAAGTGATTAAATATCCCTGTAACGAGTCATCTAGCTTCTAGGTTAATGACCCTCATCTCCATCAAGATTTTTGTCGCATTTCTCATGCCCATTGAGCGAGTGCTGAGATGTCCCTTTGTTTTTGCTTCTGGACACAAATGTAGGCTTTTCCAAGCGAACGTTTTGTTGAGTTCTCCTCTTCCTAGTTATTGTAACAGATACGGGGGTGTTTTGGCTTGCTATTTTGTCAACAGTATTATAAACGTAAATCTCTAGTTTGTTTACGGATGACAATAGTTTTTCTGTGACTCGGAAATGTTTAGTTTTCAAGTGTTGTCGAACTCGCCATGTTCATGCTTTTATTCATCATTCAACGAAATGTTCAAATGAAGTGTCGTTCGCCCCGTCTTGGTCACCTGGTCAAGAACTGTTTTTATTTTCTAGTATCTTCTTCTTCTGTCGCACTATGGCCCTTTAAGTTCAGCCTTGGCGTCTCGAACATCAGTGTCCATTTACTTCTCTCTTTTGCCTTTCTTCTCCATCCTCTCACTCCCATTAATCTCATTTCCATCTCAACATCATCCACCTATCTTAAAATGGGGTCTTCTTTCCATTCGTAAAGATGTCCGAGCCATTGTAGTCTTCTTTTTTTTAATCATTTATTTCCTGTTCAATTACAATATAATTTTTCAGGAGTTTGGAAAGAGTTTTATAAATAACGTTTTAGAAAGATATCAGAGCTTTAAAATTTGGTAAATTAAGTCTTTACCAATTTTGGAAATGAGTATGGTTAAATAAGTCAACACATAAAAATAAACTAATTGAAATAAGTAAGGGTTATAATTTAAGTTAGGATAGTTAGAGGTTAAATTTAGAACAATTGAATTAAACTGAATAAAGATGTGCATATTTAGGGAGGGCGAAAAATGTCTTTGTGAACGAATGCGAAGAGCAGAATAATTTTGACCTAGAGTAAAGTGTTCAGATGCAGGAGAAAGGAATAATGTATTAAAGAAATTTTGAGTTTATTTAATTATAAAAGTTTTAATGGAGTCAATTTGAAGCTCTCTATGGATTTGTTTATTCGAAATGAACCAATCTGCTTTTAGTATTTTCTTAGGAATTATTTTGAATAGTTTGAATTTTCTTGATGTTTGTAGATGAAGCATTACACCAATAGGACAAGCGTATGTAAGAGAAGGGCGAATAATGGATTTAAATATTGAAATTCCACAATCTATTCTTAATTTTGAATTGTTGTTAAAGATAGGGTATAATTTTGAAATTTTGTGATAGGTTTAGTTATTGATAATTTGAATATGTGATTCCAAGTGAGACGTTGGTCTAAATGTAATCCTAAATATTTAACAGGTGTATTGTTGTCAAGCCCAGGAATATTGGTAGTGTTGATAATTAGGGAAGGAGGTTTAGTTGGTCTACAAAGAGTAAAAATTTTTGCTTGAGTTTTAGTCGGATTTATCAGTATTCTCCAGAGTTGAGTCCATTTTATATATTTTTGAATAGAATTTTGTAGTGTATTACGTGGAATTTTGATATTATTATGAGTAGCAAATAATGCCGTGTCATCAGCGTAGAGCGCTATTGTAGTAAAAAGGTAAGTAGGGAGTATCTGACATGTAAATGTTAAAAAGTAAAGAGTAACTGATGAGCAAAAAACTAACCTGATTGCAGACCATTTTGAAAAATCATTTACGCCAAATCCTGTAATTAATCAAGAATTTAATGATAAAATAGAAACCTTTTGTCTTCCCCTATTTATGCTGTTCCAACAGCTATTAAGTATATTTCTCCTCATGAAGTACTGAATATAACACAAAAATTAAAAATAAATAGAGCCTCAGGTCATGACGGAATTTCAAATTATATGCTAAAAGAACTAAATATCTCAAATGTAGCTAAATTAACAAAATATTCAATGCTATGCTTCGTCTTTCTTACTTCCCTCAAGCTTGGAAATTAGCCATCTAAAGCCAGCAGCGCCCAGAAACCAATCTCAAACAAACCATATCCAAAATTTTAGGCTAATTAAATGCTCTATTCCCAAATTTTAGGCTCCTCTGGATTTCCCAAAATCTTGGGCGCTGCTAGCTTTAGACTGCAGCTAGCAGCGCCCACCCAGAATCAATCTCAAAATCAATTCAAAAATCTGAAACCCTTCCCAAAATTAAGAATAATTTTAGGCTCTTAGAAAAAAATTATCCCCGTGTTCATATTCCCAAAATCAGGGCTGTACAAAGCGAAACATTTAACATTGGTTCTTACGGCGAAAAAACACCAAAATCAAAAAACCTTAGGAAAAATCTGAAACCCATCCCAAAAGTTAAGAATAATTTTAGGCTCTTGGAAAAAAAATTATCCCCGTGTTCATATTCCCAAAAACACAGGTCTGCGACCAAAAAACTGCATAGGATTTTTTTACATTTTCTTACAGATTTTGACCTCCCAAAATCATAAAAAATATTCAAATTATTATATCACATAAGGTTTTATGTATATTGCAGTATCTACGTCATTATAATTATAATTATAGTAATAAACCCATATGATTTTTATTTGATAATGGAGAAAAACAACCTGAGCTGTTGGTAAGACTGGGAATGTTTTAACAGGTTGAGACAAGTCAAATGACGTATATCGCTTGAAACAAAGAAAAGCTCTCAGTAGACATACTGATATTGAAGTGAACAGTGCTGTTGTCTGTTAATCATGGCTACAAGGGGGTTGTGTTATTCTCCAAACAGTTTTTGTTATATCTGTGGTGAATTCACTATTAAAAGTCAACAGAGAAATATAAGTGATTTTATAAGGAAAGTTTATTTTGCCTACTTTAAATTAAAAGTTGGTGATCAAGATAAACCATGGGTCCCGCATAAGGTGTGTAGAAGATGCGAAGAAGATCTTCGTTTGTGGTTTAAGGGAAAGAAAAAAACATTTCGATTTGGAATTCCTATGATATGGCGTGAGCAGAAAAATCACACCTCTGACTGCTACTTCTGCTCAGTTGACGTAAAGGGATTCAATTCAAAAAACAAAAGAAACATAAGTTATCCTAATCTTGACTCAGCTATACGTCCAGTGCCCCATAGCTCCGAGATATCTATCCCGCAGCCACCTTCCAGTTTGGATGAATATCCTAGTGAGTTGGAGGACGAAGCTACTTTACCTCCTCCCGGTGATCAAGCTCAGATTCATCTTTTGACGAAGATGGAAGGCCTCAACTATTTTCTCAAGGTGAGCTCAATGATTTAGTAAGAGATTTAGGTCTTTCAAAAGATGCAGCCGAACTGTTAGGTTCTAGATTAAAAAATAAAAACCTTTTATCACCTGGCACTTCTTTCTACTGGTACAGACACCGAGAAAAAGAATTCACCCAGTTTTTTCAAAAGAAGGAAATTTAGTTTTCTGCAATAATGTGGAAGAACTCATACATTGCTTTGATATAAAGTATGACTCATCTGAATGGCGCCTATTCATTGACTCATCTAAGACTAGCCTTAAAGTAGTATTATTGCACAATGGAAATAAATTTGCCTCGATTCCGATTGGACATTCCGTGCATATGAAAGAAGATTATAACGATTTGGCCATTATCCTGGAAAAAATCAAGTATCAAGACCATCAATGGATGATTTGTGGGGACTTCAAAATACTGACAATGCTTTTGGGTCAGCAGGCAGGCTATACTAAATACCCATGCTTCTTATGCTTGTGGGATAGTAGAGCCAGAGAACAGCACTGGAAAAAAAGTGATTGGCCATCCCGAGAAACTTTAAAACCTGGAGAGAAAAATGTTATAAACACTACCTTGGTACCACCAGAAAAGGTTTTGTTGCCCCCTCTCCATATCAAATTGGGGTTGATGAAACAATTTGTAAAATCGCTGCAAAAGGATGGAGACTGTTTCAAATATTTATGTACAAAATTTCCGAGGCTGTCAGAAGCAAAGTTGAAAGAGGGAGTTTTCACCGGCCCCGACATAAGAAAACTTTTAACGGACCCTTCATTTGTGGAAACTATGAATGAGAAGGAAAAAGAAGCTTGGGTATCGTTCAAGGACGTAGTACGAAAGTTTTTAGGAAATACCAGGAATCCTAACTATAAAACCATTGTGCAACGGATGTTAGCAGCATATGAAGCTCAAGGCTGCAAGATGAGCTTGAAGGTCCATTTTTTACACTCTCACATAGACTATTTTCCTGAAAACCTGGGAGCTTACAGTGAAGAGCAGGGGGAGCGATTTCACCAGGATGTGCGTGATATCGAGAGAAGGTACCAAGGGCGATGGGATGTCACTATGCTTGCTGACTACTGTTGGCTGCTTAAGCGAGAAACTGAAAATAAAAATCGGAAAAGGACTCGTCAAAGTATCAAGGAAAAGAAGAAGACGTTTCATAAAGAACATGAATAAGTACATGTATCAAAATAATGTTTCGTTTGCTTTAAAAAAAAATACTTATTGTTTGAAAATTTTGAATAAAGGAGTGCTTTAACCAATATTTTGTGTTGGAATTTGCAAAAAATCCTTATGTGATAGAAAAAAATGGCCATAACTTTTGAAATCAGCGCACTTTAAAACATATAATTCAGTAAAAATATCTAATGCAGCTAACAAAAAATTTTTTTTCGCAGACCTGTGAAATCAGGGCTTGGTTCTATGTTTGCTAGAGATAAACAGGCGCAGTTCGTTGAGACTTTTGATTGCGCTGAGCTGAATAACCAGAGTTTACGGAAGGTACCAAAGTCTCAACGAACTGCACCTGTTTATCTCTACCAAACATAGAAACAGGCAAAACACTTTTAAACCTATCTGACAAGCACTGAATGATTGATTTGCCATTGAAGACATACAGTGGGTGGCCATTAAATTAGGAATTTTCTTTAAATTTTATAAATGTGTTCTGAATCACTTAATAGATATGAAAATGCTCGAAATTTTCATAATAAAATAGGATAACATTCTTCCAATGTTGGAAAAGTCTTTTTGTAATCTGTTGTCCATTTAGTTACCAAATCCACTGATAGATCAGACACTGCGCAATTGCCTGCTTCCAGCGCATTCCTACCTTTCAATTGTTAAGAAGTTGTTTGATCTGACAAGTAGCAAGTTCCATATATATCTTTTTATTTGTGTTTGTGATAATGAGAAGTGCTGTTGTAGCTCAGATTCGTCGTTTTAGAGAGCAATAGATCGGTGGTTTTAAAGGTAAATGTGATTAGGAGTCAAGGGTAAAAAAAGTGACATTTTTCCAAAGAAGAAGAAGGAGATTAAGATTCTGCTGAAGCGTTCTGAACTGAAAAACCTTGAAATTGCAAAATGGACAAAGATTTCACCTTAAAGTGTGGGAAGAATAAAGAAGAGACTTGATTTAGGGTTGAGTGGAAATTTCTCGAATCATCAAAACTACAAACGACCTAGAAACTCTTCGAAAAAACAAGACTTCATGATAAAAATCCTTATCTCAAAGTGTTCAAATGTGTGCAGTTCCTCAATTGAAGAAGTGGTTTCCACGAGGTGGTTATATTTTCCAAAAGGATGGAGCTCCGTGCCACAATTCCAAGGATGTGAAAATTGACTTCTAAACTAACAAAATGAAGATATTAGAATGACCAGGAAATAGTCCGGATGCCAATGGAAGGGGAATCTAATATATGTAATTTGTAATCATAACTTCCTTTAAAAAGTAGATAAATGATAGAATAAAAGAAAATTTTAAAAATTCCTAATTTAATGGCCAACGACTATAACTCGAAAATTATATTCGTCGATCATCCTATACAAAATTAGGCAGTATGTGACTGGGGGTCGTAACATCTTATACGACCCTTGCGAGATCTAGCAGTGGATCATCTGTGTCCCGTGTCATAAATTATTTTGTAAATAGCCATTGGTAAAAGCTGTTACTTTTTGGGTAAGCAGAGCGTGATGAAAATTCAATTTCTAGCACCACTGCTAAAAGTGAGGACGATTCTCGAATGTTCAGACAAAAGTGTGACTGCAGCGTCAAAAAATACTTTCGTCTGACTGCTTCAGCTACTACTGACTTAATACTCAGTTAAGGGATTTATATTCTTGAAATAAAAGCAAATTAAAATCAAGAAACAAAAATAGTGTGTGGCACACGTGATAAGTGATTTTAGTTTGTTCGTGGGATTGTGCAACTCGGCCTGCCGGTCTCGTATCGCACCCTTTCATACTCTCAAACTAAAATGCTGCTTTGAACATTCGTATACAGTTATTTTAATCTATTGATTATTTCCAGAATGTCATGACATTTCTGTTTTGTTAATACAGAATTGCTGCTATGGGTAAACCAAAGAAAAATGTGTCTTCACTGAAAAAAATAAATTATGAAAGAAGATCTAAACGTCCCATGAAATTAAATTCAACGGACATTGTTGCTGCTGATAATGTACAAAATGAAGGTAGGATTATTCCAAAATATACTATTTTAATTAAATAACTTTACGGAGAATGTTTTAATTTGAATGGAACTCAATTTTTTTTTTAAATTGTACATGACCTTACTTCAACGTGTCTGTAAAGAACTGATTTTATTAAGGAAAAAATCTCTTTCTTCAATATTTTAGTTGTAAGAAGATACCGAAAAAAATTGAACTTCCGCAATTTTCGAAAAATCAGGTATTTGAACTAATATGAGACCTGCCCTTTTCTCTTAAATGTCCTTCACTCAATCCAACAACAAGATGTAATCAAAAAACTTTGTGCAATTTTTTTGAAATGTTCCAAGGGCTTCATGTAAAATACCCCCAAAAATTAAAATATCGGTTTCAAATTCGTTCTGCGACATCAGCCAGATCGTTTGAGGAATATGGGTTTTGGAGAAAATCTGTTGAATTGTTTAGCCGCTAGCAATTCGAACCCTGGGGCCTCCCGGTCAGAGACACTGCAGTGACATCAGTTGATGCCTTGAGCCACCGTAGTCCTCGTGGATAGTGGAATATGCTTTGAAATAATATATTTTTGTGCAGAAACAAATAAACTTACAATTAACAACCCGTCGTTGCATCACTTTTTTTTCGCTCCGCAGGGCCAACGGAACACAACGGATCAGAAAGGTCTTTTGTGTGGAATCGGTTTCTTCACGATGGTGACTGAATGTTCATCAGCATGCATTCTAAAAACTGCAATTCTCAAAAATATTGTTACGTAACATAAGGCAATAAGGGTATTTAAAAATTCATCGCTTCACACTTTTTACCATGAGCTAAAGAAATCTGTACCGTTCCATTAAGAAATTGCGCTGCGATAAAATTGGAAAATTCTAATACTTACGTATTTCGGGAATCTGCGTCTTAGATCAAAATGGTAAAGTAATAAAAGTTTATTGCTAATATTATATCAATGAAATAGTGATTTATGTTTAAATTAGCGTGTCAGCGCGGCCGGAAGCAGATTGTGATTCCTGGCGCGTCGACTTCCGAAGTCATTAGTCTCGGAAGTGTAGAGCTTTTTTTCATCGGGAGGTGACGGTGACCTTCCCCCACTGGAAGGCGATATACGGCGCAGAGCAACCGTCGACTAGCGGGGTTTTCCCCAACCAGGTATCTCCCACTAGCTGGGCACCGCCCCACCCAGGACAAGCTCTAAGCCCCCGACCGGCCTCCCGACATGTGTGGTAGCGTAGTGCATGTTACTGTATGTGTGTAAGGGATGACGATAGGACAAGGAAGAGGAAGAGGATCGCGTGCGGTCCATGAGCCGTTTGTTCGGGTACTGCTCCGGCATTCGCTTGGGGTTGAACGGAGGAACCATTGAAAACTACCGATCGGAGCAGCCGGTCGCTAGAATTATCCTCCAGACAGCGACTGAATTCGTTCTAGCTGCTGGTGTCGAAAATCCTGCCGCCGTCGGGAGTCCAACCTAGGACCTCCCGGAGGCACTGCAGTGACATCAGTTGATACACTGAGCCCCACCTCTCCCGGTGCTGGAAGCAGCACCGTGATGGAAAGACACGGGTGTGCTACTGCGCTTTGTATCTTTCTTCACCGAATGAGCTTCAGGCACCAATTTGCAACACAATAATAGCGGCAATTTTCAGTGCAGTCAGACATCAAAATTATCACCTTGTTAGAAGTCATTGAAGCGGATATATGAAGCATTTCTTTGAAATATTGCATTTTGTAGGCCTTCGTATTATTTTTGGTTCGCCACTGTTGAAAATGTCACTTTCAGAATGTTTCTCAGCACTTCTCACTTTTCATGCAACATGGCGGATAGCGTCTGTTCTGGCTTTTCAAACGAAGTGCCCATGCTGTGGCCACGGTTCGTGACGCAAACTGTTACTTTTCAAAACGAACAAACATCGGTGCGCAGGACTAACTCACCCATATCTTTTCACCATGGGCAGCACGGCGCTTTGGATCGATGCGCAGATCAACAAGGGGCATTGATCTACAGAAGTGACGAATCTGTTAAAATGGAAAGTGGAAGGAAGTGACGAACCCGGTCGGAAATCTGAATTATCTGCGCACATTTTCGTGAGCACCGGTTTTGCTGGAAGCGAAAGGAGTGGGAAGTTTGATTATTTCGACGTTAGAACTAACATTCAAATCTGTAGCTGGTGTTCGATACAAAATATTTATCTACTACACGGGAGCGAAAATATCTTGTCATCAGATTTTTTCAGTAACATTCGTTGGGATATTTTATCCTGAATTCAACTAATGTTGTAAAAGGAGTCGGGGAACAAAGATTCCGATGATGGATGTACGTGTAAGTATGAACGGATGGATACGCAAATTTTCGTCATACTCGATCTCCCTAGTCCTTGCGTAGCGCTGAAAATTGGACGACCCATTGAGGAACTTTTGGAACCGCACGTCAATTTCCAATGCTACCTTCTACTCCATACCTTTTAATCACTTCAAATTATAATATTCCTTGCATTGGTGCATTTGTTGTTGGCTTGTTGATATTGCTCGTACATTTTATTACGTTTTGGGCTTTTTCTTTGGTTCTACACTATCTCCTTTTATTTCCTCTTTTATGAATTGGACGTGCTCATGTACTGGAATTGTTTATTCTGTTTTATTTGGATAAGGAAAAGGATATTCGACTATGGTTCAAATCAAAGAAAAAGTAGTATGTATCATACCCACATTCAGAAGGTATCATCGTAAGCACCGTACATAGGGTAGCCAACATTGATTTTTATTGGCGGTGCCAGCTTTATAACAACGCCGACAATACAATTGACGTACCAATCAGAGCGTATGAAACTTCACATTAGGCTGGAACAGGTCGGTTGGGACACCCCTAGGAATATAAGTTTTTGCACAGCAAGAAGCACTATATCGTTTACCCCGCTTTTTAGACTATGCACGCGCTAATCTCATTGTTACGGAAGTTTTATCGCAAAATGACATTTCACCTTTGTGTAATCCGGTGGTTCGTATTGGATTCGATATAAGACGTGATTACGATAGATGAAATTTGTACAATTAAAAAAACAACGTATGGCAAGATAAGCAGGAGATCAAAAATTCCTCGAAAATTCGTATGAAAGTTTGATTGTAATTATCGTTACTGTAAGGAATGTTTTAGGGGACAATTTCTTCGAATTTAATGATTTTTTTATAATTTCTATAGACTGTGTGACCAATACTTTAAAGAAGAAAAGAAAATTGAGACATAATGCAATTCAAAACGGCTTCCTTTATGAAAAAGGTAGCATTAATGTCAATAAGTGTAATGAGGAAGAGACCTTTCAGGATAATATTCTTCTGCCATACAATTCCTCTCTAGATAGTACGTGTGAAATTTTTGATGAAATTTCGAATGGTGGTAAGTACTTGAGCATGTGAGAGAGATTCCGTGGACTTATTAAAACTTAATATTGTTCTTATAAATGTACCATTATTTGTAGATAATATTGAAGGAAAGACAGAAGACGAAGGTATGGGGTACGGATTAGTGCTCGAAAATCTCAAAAGCCAATTATGTCGTGTTTGTGGAAGAAAACGGACATCGTTATTACCTATCTTTGGAACACATTTTGAGAATGAAGATTTGATTTCTGAAAAGATTCAGATGCATCTGCCTCTAGAGGTATATTTAAATTCCAAATCTCGAGAGAAGACCAAGAGAAAATGAATTACACAATAAATTGTTTATTTGTACACTTTTCGCTTTAATGTGCTCTCATTGCCGCTTACTCAAAATCAGTATTCAAATGGAGATTAGTTTTGTACAGTGTATCTATTTAAGAACTGTCTGGAGTTCGGTTAGTTTTCTCTCGGGGCTCTTTCCTCCTCTTGCTCAAGAACAAGAAATAAAATACTTTCATATAATACTACAATAAATTAATACTATTTTTAACATACACCACAATAACATACACCCATTAATTAATACTGTTTCTATTTATAAACTACACAATTTGTAAAGGTACACATCCATACATTATTTACTCTTAGATCTACGTATTCTAAATAAATACAATTAAAATTATATTTACAATCTTGGGCTGAAAAATAAAGATAGTTTTAAAATATAAAAATTTATAATATAAAGTTCGTTTTATTTCAAAGAACAAAGTGCTAAGAAATTTCATACCATAGAATAATTATTCTTCGTTTTTGGCTCCCGAAGTCTTCCGATGTGTCGCCTTTTGATACTTGTGTTTGTTGAATGGCAGAGTATTAAAAAGCAAGAGTCAAAAAGTTAAAAAGCACTGTCAGCTCCCGCGAAATCAAGAGCACCCCACCGAAAGTTCTGCACAGTTTCGAAGTGGGATAGCAAGTAGGAGGTAGAATGGACACCGGCAGTCGCGATCGCACTTTTTCCCTCTCGACCGCTCTTTTTCCCTCTCGACCGCTCTTTTTCCCTCGTGACCGCTCTTTTTCCCTCGTGACCGCTCTTTTTCCCTCGTGACCGCTCTCTTTCCCTCTCGATCTCTCTCTTCCCCTCTCGATCTCTCTCTTTCCCTCTCGATCGCACTCTTTCCCTCTCGATCGCTCTCTTTCCCTCTCGATCGCTCCCTTTCCCTCTCGATCGCTCCCTTTCCTCTCGATCGCTCCCTTTCCCTCTCGATCGCTCCCTTCCCTCTCGATCGCTCTCTTTCCCTCTCGACCGCTCTTTTTCCCTCTCGACCGCTCTTTTTCCCTCTCGACCGCTCTTTTTCCCTCTCGACCGCTCTTTTTCCCTCTCGACCGCTCTTTTTTCCCTCTCGATCGCTCCCTCCCTCGCATTATTTTTTTTTTTTTGCTTATGCGTAAAATTTCATTTTATATTGTTGTATCTAGTAAAACTTTTTAGTGCCGTAAGTTATGTTTATGTTATTTTAATACTTCAAGTGTATATTTGTCGGTCTTCCTTAAAGATAAAGCAGATGACGGCCTTCCTCATAATATATGCGAGAGCTGCAATGCCACATTGGAAGCATGGCATGATCTCCAAATCTCGTGTGTAGCTGCTGATATGGTGCTTCGACGGACATTTGTGGAGGCAAGTGGCAACGTAAGTATTGTTTAAAGTAGTTCAACGAGAGTGGAGAAAGTACTCTTTAGATATTGTGTGACTAATAGGTAATCTGCGTACTTACTGATCTTTATTACAAAAAAGTTAATTTAAGAAAGAAAAAATATAAAGATGAGAAAAAAAATACAACCTTCGGGCTACAGAAAGCTTGTTTTCTGGTCTCTAAGAGTACTTCGTGTGTTTGAGGTCTTTGAAGTTGAAATGTTTTCCATTTATTACTGAGCAATCGGCATTTACAAATACATGGTTCTTAAAACAGTCTTGGTAGCTTGCACTTCATTTTGTAATTATATTTCAATGAATATTGGAACTCGATCTGGTTTAAATGTTGGTCGATTTATTGTCGATCATTATTTTGCATTTCAGCTTTTGCCTGAATGTATATTTATAAGAATTTCAGCTTTTGCCTGAATGTATACTTTATACTTTAGAGATTATTAGTACGTGTGAATGAGGTGAAACGTTTCATTGTGTAAGTGTATTTTGTTTTGGTATATTATGACACTTTTTTTTTGCTAAAATGTTTGTTTTTATTAATTTTAGAATACCAGTAAAGACGAACGTGACAACTTGGAGAAAAGGTATGTTTTGTGCAATTAGAGATTTGCTCACAATGTGTTACTCACTTTACATGAATATTCATACAGAGATGAAATTGGTGTGATCGTCCGGGCCTCGGATCAGGTGTTGGTTTTTTAAGCGCGTTCGTGGTCTCGCGTTAGCGTTGAGGCGCCACCCATTGTAGTCTCATCTTCCTTGTTGTATGAGTAAAATGACAAACGTTTAATTAGAAAGGCGTTTATTCAACGAACTTTAAATCTACAGCTTGAGTAAGAGACGAGCGTAACAGGTTTGCCACCACGTGTGTCTCGGGCGGCCGGAAGCCCTGGCGTCGCTATTGTTTTGGCGCGCTCGCTATTATAGGTGGCATCCTTTGTCTATCATAAAACATTCCTGTATACTGACGCGTTTTGTACTCGAGACTGCCATGACATTACAGGCCCCGTGGTTTATTCATAGTATTGGAAGCTTTGTGAGGAACTTAGGAACCTTTTTTGTAAATAAATTTTAAGGCATGATACTGGTAGTCAATCTGATTTAAACATGAGTTTTAATAATACTATGAGTATTTATTTGTAAAGCCAGTTCTTATTACGTGCTCTGGGATTGCTGGTGGACGCCACAAACCACTTTCCAGTGATTTGCCAGACCATGGGCCTCCCCGGGAAGCCGGTCCCCGGTGTTCTTTTTAGCGGGGAGCCGGGGGCACGCCGCACGGATGTGAGCCCTGCCGTTTCGGCCGAAAGGGGCGTAACTCGCTCCCAGCTCCCAGCTTCTTCGTCTCGTCGAGTTACGCCATCCACCATATCATTGTTGGAAAGTTTAACAATATTTTGCTTTTTTACTGTCTTTCCCGGTTGGAGCCTTTTCTCAAGATTTCTATATTTTTGCACGTTTTTTGTATACATCTCCATAACTATCAATCCCACTGAAAATGATGTTCTTTACAAAGTTAAAGAAGACAAAATTTCATACAAAAGTCCCTTTAAGATTTCGTTGTAAAAATAATCATTTTAGTGTTATAGGCTTGAAAAGTTATTGTTTTTATTTAAAAGGCCCTAGTTATCTCTTAGAAAAATGATGCTTTGATAAGTTCAATGCACGGAAGTAATTTTATTTTTATTAATCATTTATCAACAGTATGTACTTGCATATTTTGCGCAAAAAAACAGGAACATTGTACGCCTTAAAAATTTTATTTTGTATACAGGCTTGTCAGTATCCGGGGGAAGATAGTCATGGTGATTGTAATTAGGTGGTTGCAACCAATATCATGAAGTATGTCAAGGGAGCTTTGAAAAATTGAGGAATTTAATAATTCTGTAAGAAGAACATTGGTATTTGTTATTTCTCATTTTAAATTGACTAAATAAGTTATTTTTGATCCAGCTCATTTTCAAAACGAGCAACAAGTTCACAATTGTATTGAAGGCTCAGTAACTTTGTAAATTTGTACCAAGGAATATTATTTGGAGAATATATTTTACTTTTACATCAATTTTAAATCATCTAATTATTTGTCGTATGCTTGTGAGTGTGATCCATCATAATATTCCTAAGCAGGGCATCCTGGTAGAAATAGGAAGAAATCAACTCGACGGGCCTGAAGGTGGATTAACGATAAGAACGTTAGACACCCAAAATAACACCCACTCGTACATGACGTTTAGGGTTAACTACGCCCGATCACTAGAGTTGCTTTGTGCCGGGTGCGTCGAGTATTGACGACGTGTCCCGTTGCAGTATATTGACAGTATACACACTGTTCCCTCGTACGTCATATACAGTTTTTGCTGTTTTTTCCCCCAAATAAATAAATACACAATTCTTTATCAAATATTTGTACTAGATCCTTATCAAATAAATTATGGATTATAAGTTTTCGTAGCCTAAGCAATTTCGGATCCCAATGACCACGGATACTCAAAAGTCTATGTACAAAATGAGATTTGTAAAGGTGAAAGGTGTTCCTGTTTTTGCGCAAAATATGCAAATACGTATTTTGATAAATGTTGAACAAAAATAAAATTACTTCCGTGCATTAAACTTATCAAAACATTTTTAGAGATAACTATAACCTTGTAATTTAAAACGATGACTTTTCAAGCCTATAACTCTAAATAGTCAATTTTACAACAAAACCTTATAGGAATGTTTCTGTATGAAAATTTGTCCCCATTAATGTTGTATAGAACAAAATTTTCAGTGGGAATGATAGGGAGATTTATGCAAAAAACGTCGAAAAAATCACCTTCAATGCCCCCCCCCCCCAGCTCACCACGAACACTTCCGGATTTTTAATGTTATACAGTAGGTATCAACTAACAATCGTACCAAGTTTCAAAACTCCGGGGGATTTGTTTCACTCGATTTGTCTAATTTGACTGGACTAAAAGGGCTGCTCCTCGGAACGATTTTACTTGGAGGCAATTTCTGCAGAAAGCGTGCTCTAATGTACTCTTAGATCTACAAATAATGGAGGTGACGCTGTAACTAATTTATGCGTAAAGTTATTTCAACAGTTGTTTTTCTGTCAAGCGTTGAAAGTGTCTGATGTGCTTCATTGGAAGTAAAATTTAACAAGATTTCTTCAGCATAATAAAACAAGGTAAGCATCATTATTACATTTTCCTGTGTAGTATTGTAATTGGTGATGTTTAAGAATCTTATTTTTGTAATAGAAAATAAAAGACGTTTAGGCTAGTCATCAACTTATTTTATTACATATGAGCTTGGTTGAACCTTCTGACATTTTGTTGGTTGTACCTTGAGACGTCTCACGATACAACTATTTGTTTTACTTAGAATTTTACTGTTATTATGGTTTGTTTTTAGATGTTTCTAGAAGATGAAGTTTCTTAGGAAAGAAGATGATTAACCCAGAATCAGGTAATATGGAGGCAGCTACCACTGAAGTTATCACACAGAAGTAA
The DNA here is from genome assembly GCA_031308135.1 of Acheta domesticus. Taxonomy (NCBI): domain Eukaryota; kingdom Metazoa; phylum Arthropoda; class Insecta; order Orthoptera; family Gryllidae; genus Acheta; species Acheta domesticus. The sequence continues at coordinate 148,104,529 of JAHLJT010009436.1, read as the reverse complement.
TATTTACGAGAAATTGCAAATGTGTTCGGAATGTTTAAAATTACTCTTTGTAGGCATACCCAACATTGTCAGTTGAAAGCAATTTCAGGTATCAAGCAACCAATGCAACTGAAAAAGTATTCACTATTGAGCAAGAGCACAATCTGCTTGATTATCTCTTAAAGACTCGGCAATGGAACATTCCTGTGACTACCAACGAGCTAAAGAGGTTTGTCTTCCAATATGCTAAACAAATAACGTCAAGTATCCAATAAAAAGGGATGAAGATGGAGCAGCTGAAAGACAGTGAAACAGGACAGTTCGCCCTAAATACAAAGCCAAATATGTTGAAAACCCAGCTTATAACGAATGTTCGTTTAACAAACTGAACGTTGAGCTATTTTTGGAAAGTTCAGAGAAATTACGTCCAAGTAGTCCTCACATCCTAAGAAACTATGGAACCTTGATGAGACTACAATTCACAAACCATCCCAAAACCAAAAAGCCCAATGCTGAGCTATTTGTGAAATACCTTGAGCAACACATCTCAATAGAAAAAACCGTCTAATGGCTGTCAAGTATTATAAAGGATCGAGAAATCTTTCACCTTTCTAAAAACTGTTGACGTATGGGGGAGGAGATCATTTGTGCACATTTCCTTGAGGTACAGATTTTGTTTTTTAAAATTTAAAAAAGCCTGAAATAAGCAACATTTGAAAAACTAGGCATATTCGTTCCCGAGTTGTAGAAACATAATTGTAACGGTAAACGAACTGCAGATTTCATTTTTCTGCATTGCTAACAAAATAGTAACTCACCCTCAGTTCTACTCCTATCACTACAAGCAAAGGGAGCGCTCAACAAAACGTGCGCATAGTGAAGCTACATTTACGTTCAGAAGCAAAACAAGGGACCATCTCAACATTTGCTCAATGGATCTGGGAAACTGTACAAAAACCTGATCGAGATGGGGGTCATTGACCCAGAAGCTGAAGTACATTACTTGTTACAGGCGTATTAAGTATTTTTTTAATTATACAATACAAATGTAAACTAATTCATTATTATAACATTGTTTTGTTAAAATAAACATTTTTCTTTTTATTCTTCATGTCTTCCGGGCTGATGGGCCGTGGTCCAATTGGCTTGGAACTGCCAAACGTTTCGCCCACGGCTGCGGTGGGCATCCTCAGTGGGGAGGTCTCGGGCGATGTGTCCGGGACAGCGGCTTACTTGGCTGCGGGTGGTGGTAGCGGAGGGGGGTGGTTTCGCGCGCTGGCTTCTGATTGGCTGTCGCTTCGCGGGCTGGCTTGCGATTGGGCATCGACCAAGATGGGAGTGGGGCAGGGAATTTTGTTATTGTAAGGTTTTGTCTTGGATTTATGGTGGACGGGATGCCAGTCGGAACTAATTTTGACTCTTTTCCTGTTGAAATTGCTTGGGTGTTTGAAAATTTCTATGGCTTCCCGTTGTAAGTGGGCGTGGTAGTGGTTTGTAGTGGATAAAATCTTGGTGTTATGAAACAAGATATCGTGCTCTTTTCCCGAAAAAGCAAGTTCAGCCACCGTGGATCTTTCGGTGTAACGGAAGCTGCAGTTTCGTTTATATTCTGCAAGGTGGGTGTTGACAGAGTGTTGCGTTGTGCCTATGTAGGCGAAACAGGGAATTCTGTAAACACCTACGGACATTAAGGGATTTCTCCGGACCTTTGCTGAACGAAACGTGTTGCGGAGCTGTGTGGTAGGCGTGAAAATTGTCTTGAGTTTGTGTTGCTTCAGGATCTTGCTGATGCGGTCAGTGACCGTTTTTGAGATATGGCAGTGTAATAGTGTTGGTTTCCTCTTCCTAGGAACGGCTGCGTGCGCTCTTGTTAGGGTGTAGTGCTCTCTTTACTTCTTGGGATGAGTAACCGTTGGCTTGAACATTTTCCAGATGACCAAGTTCTTGGTGCACGTTGCTTTCTTCGCATATATGGGTCTGGCGCGATGGACAAGTGTCTTCATCATTGCCCTCTTCTGGCTTGGGTGGTGGTTCGACATTTTATTCAGATATCGATCCGTATGGGTGACTTTCCGGAATACTTTATGCCCCTGGGATCCGTCTTCCCTCTTGTTGATAAGTACATCAAGAAAAGGTAGTTGTCCATTTTGCTCTCTTTCAAAAGTAAATTGAATACGGGGGTGAATGCTATTCAGATGTTGTCGAAACCCCCTCTAGTGTTTCTTCCCCGTGACTCCAAATGATGGTGTCATCTACGTAGCGCAACCAACACTTGTTTGCGTGGCGCGGTGTTTAGCTATAGCCTCGAAATTTTCTATGTACAGGTTGGCCACAATCGGACTCGGCGGGTTTCCCATGGCTACCCCATCACGCTGAGTCCCGCTGAAACCCGCTGGGTCCGATAATAATTTGTATATATGAATAATTTAAATTAATAATTTGTATACATTAGGTCTTATAGTTTGAAATAAAATTGATTTTAAACCAGTAAATCTAGAGTAAGTAATATTGTGTATTTTAAGTAAAGATTAAACATGGGACTGCAATGGGTTCATATGGTGAACTTGCACCATCTGTGTGGCAACATATACGGATTATTTTAGAATGTTTTCATTTTTTTGAAGGTGAGCATTTTGAAAAAACTCAAAATCAAAATTTTAAATTCAAATTTGAAAAACTTTTTTAATCCAACCCCTATTGAGTTGCATCTCGTCTAAAAAGACAAAGAAAGCTGCAAAATGACACCTGTTCCAGCTCTCTATCTTAATTTGAAGAGGTTCTACACCAATTTAAAAAAAATCGGGAACCCAGTTTTGCTAATTTACATGGCTGTATTTCACAAACGGGTGGAAATATTTTACTCAAAACTTGTAGCTTTCTTATTCTTCATTTATACTACCTATGTGTCAAATTTCATCTGAATCTGAGATGGTGATGTAAAATGACTGTGTTGATTTAATATGGAATGACTGCAGTGCCTTTGCTAGTGGTCCAGTTGGTGCTCCCATCAGGCGGAAGGCATTTGAAGGTACTTCACCCAAAACGAGATTGGTGCCATTCCTGTTAGAGATAGCGCGGCAAAATTAAGAAAAATATTGTAAGTCCAACGCGGGGCGTTTGAAATGTAAATTCCGAGCTGGTAATTAAGGCCAAAGATTGCTATTAATAACTAATCTCTCGGCACGGCGCCAAATTTGAATAGTTTATGGTGCCTATGTGCCAACACGAGGAGTTTACAATTTGTCAGTGGAAGAAACACTTTTAACTGCTGGAGCTTTTAAAAACTGTAAAGGAACTAGAGTTCTAATGTAACTTCATCTTAGTTTATGAATAAAGTAAGCCATAACCAGAAATGCTACTGTATGGTTTATTATGTATGCAGGTTTTAATTTGAACTCACTGCTGTCTCATGTTTAAGTTTGCACTATCTGTTTGGAAACAGATAAGGTAACGGGGGGGTGACATTTTACACATCTTTGTTCTTTTAAAGTTCTACTTTATTGCACAATCTTCACAATAATTATTTTGACAATTTAATTCTTCACAAAAGTATAATGTTCCTTCAAAATATTGAAGTTCACAGCTTCCATAATTTGAAAGATTTTATTTCTTTTTTTAAAAGCAAGCAAAGTGGCAATGTTACCCTGTAGGGGCCAAACATTGCCACCTCTATTTATTTCCAAGTCTCTGGCAATGTTTAAATGTGTGAGAGTTGGATAGGAAACAGAAACACATAAATATGCATCAGACATTATTAGTCTTGGTTTTTTTTGAAAGATTAAATACTCTAAACAGGGATAAATACAGCTTTGAGAACTTAGTCTAAACAAGTTTTATAAATTGTTTTACATTTTGATAAAATTCCATACGAAAAAGTGCTTTTTTTCTTTTTCATATTTAGTCTGGGAAGCTCAGCAACATTATATTTTGGCATAACACTCTTATCCATGTCATTTTAGTGGACCTGCTAATTCCATTGAGTGCAGTAGCTTTCTCTTACTTAATTTTCCACTATTTCCTTTTTCCATTGCTTAGTGCATTTTAACTTCATCATATGTTTGTAGGTCTTAGATATCGGATTTTTTTATTTGTCTACCCAACAAAGTTACAGTGCAAGTATGGTTGACGACAAAAATAATTTTCTATCAAATGTAATTAATCAATGTTTACAATTATAAGTCATATGCTTTAGAAATGATACATAAACTCACAAATGTTAATTGTTTCAATGTAAACAATTTCTTCTCAAAGGATACTAAATGTAGGGGCAAGAGCGCCAGTGTGGCTATGTTACCATGAAAGTAGTATATGCTATTAATAGATTTTGTCTTGTATTATAATGAATAATTATTAAGCCACAACATAACATGCCAAGGACGCGACATATTTACTTATCTATGTTGTCTTATTTCAATTCAATTAATCCAAAATTAAAGAAGTTTCGATTACGCAATTTGGTTGCATCACAATACACTACTACATATTTATGGACATTTTAGGTTACAACTGCCCAATGTATCAAACGATTGTATATAATGTGTTTTAAGAGAAGTAGATACTATGGGAACTCAGCCAGCGAATTAATTTACAATACAGGCTGTTGTTACTTACATTTTGTGAAGTTTGGACAATGTTTCACCCATGGCAATGTTACCACGTTGTTACCTTACGGTGTACAAAACGCATTTCATTTCAAAATTATAAGCCTAAATATAAACACATTATTAATTTAGTGTTTTTGTTGAGTGTTATTATTATTATATTATTATTATTTCATATGTTTCAGAATTTTTATAATTGAATTGATATAAATGGTTCAAGTTGGGTGTAAGTGGCAACACGTTAGCCTGCTACTGGCAATGACTGTGTTTTCGAAAAAGTGACTCATTCTTTCAAGTTAAAACATGCAACTTTGATTCAAATCTGGAAAATATTCCATCTGCTTGCTCGACCACAAAATAAATTTAATTTATATGTCAATGGTGTCAGAGAACTTCAATTGTGAAGTTATTTTTAAATTGATAATTGACAATAAAATATACTGTTAGCAATAATAATAATAATAAACACTCGTCAACAAAAACACTAAATTAATAATTTGTTTATATTTAGGCTTATAATTGAAATGAAATGTGTTTTGTTTTAGAGAAATCTAGCATAAGTAAATATTGTGCATTTTAAATAAAGATTACCATGTGAACCCATAATGATCCCAAATTTATACTTAACATGGTCAGTTCAAAAACATAAGAATTGTTTTAGATTTTTTCAAAATTTTTCGAGATGAGCATTTTGAAAAATCTTAAAATCAAAATTTTTTAATTCAAATTCGAAAAACTTTTGAAACCTAAACCCTGTTGAGTTTTATTATCATATACAAGTTTTGTAAAAATTTACATGGCTGTATTTCACAAACGTGTAGAAATATTTTACTCAAAAGTTGTATTATTATTATTTATTTAATAGGTAATTATAACAAATGTATACAAAATTTCAGTTCTTTTAGCTATGTGCTAGGCTGAAGGCCTTTAAGCCATTACAATACCTACATCCTACCGCATTCTAACCCTTTCGAATTCTGGCATTCACCCCTAATGGTCTCTTCATCGCCATCAAAGCCGCGGAAAGGAGACCATAAGGTACGGCTGAGGAAAAAACCCTGAAGGGGGAAAAAACCTGCCGTCAGAAGACGAGTACATGCTAAACTACTAGATTTTTTTTTTCTAAACTATTTATTTATTTCCTGGCGTGGGGCATCTTCTCCATCCAGTCTTTGGCCTCCACGGCTTCAGAAATCAAACACCGCCACAGAAGATCGCCCGCACCACCGCCTCTTCGAACAATTTCTACTAATTAACTTAATTATCGCATGCTGACTAATTTAATTATTACTAACTTACTACTTATATTAATGATTAGCATTACTGATTACCTTTCTAGTTAACTTAATTATCTCTTGCTTATTGAATTAATTATTTCATCTCCGGTCTAGGCTCCGCTCGTACTACTAACCAGTGCTGTTTTCCCATTCTCTGATTACCGTTTCCCTGACAGTTCGAACCTTTCCTAAAAATGTTCCTAATTCTTTCATGAAGTGAGATCTATTATCAGCTAATATGTTTGAGCGAGCGTTATGTTTCTGAATTGGAAGCAATAGTTCCCCATTCCCATCCAAGTTGTAGTTTCCATCCATCCATCAAAGTTGTAGTTTCATATTCTTCCATTCATACTACGTACGTATGTGTCAAATTTCATCCGAATCTAAATGGTGAGGTAAAATTTTAATTAAAACTGTTGTTATAATGTGGAATGACCCCTGCTGTAAACTGCAGGAGTGCCTTTCCTTATTTTGCCGTTGGCAGATTTAAAGTGAACGATTAATAGAAGTATAAAGGTCATACATACTTCTAGGCTTTGGTACAGTACTGTTGTGATTTTACATGAAAATGCTGAAAGACATTGTAAATTGAACTGACATATAGGAAGAATATGGCTTTAAGTAATCAACTCAAGCTCTGATTCTGATACGAAGTGCAACGTGTGTCAAATCGAGTTTTCTTTAGCTCCTGGTGAAAAACTGTCATTGTGAAATACATTGCTTTCTCAAGGACATGAACGTGCAGTGCTTGCAGGCAGCTTCCAAAATCATTACAAGAATTTTTTAAACATACAAATCTTGGAAAGGGCCAGAAGAGAAGGTTGGCTGCAGTCTGGAACTGAAGGATCATGCCTTGCGGTTCATATTTGTATATATCATCAAGTTTCCAACCTGAAGGACTATGGCTAGTGCACAGTGCGCGCCTCTCTGTCCAGTAAGGCTGTAAGGCGGATGCCTCTCCTACAGAATCGCCACTCCAAAAGAAATTTAAAAATATGTTTTATAAATATTCATTATTAATAATGGATTTCTGAGTTGTTTATTATGTAACAATCACATTAAACTCTTTCTTTGTCGTGTTCGTTAACGGCCGTCCGGATCGCATTTGAAGCTGTTGACAAGGAAGAGAGAAGAGTTAGGCTCCCACTTCATTCCGCCATAGGCCTGTGTAAACAAGGAGGCGTGGACGTCATGCATCACTGCACAGGCTTACCGGCGGACGAAGGCTGCAGCCAGGCAGCCTTCAAGGTGGGGCCTAGGGTCCTGAAGAAGGGCGTGCTCACCAGAGAGCCAGTACTAGGCAGCTCAGCGAGTAGCATTGCGCTTCAAACTAGTTTTCCCAATATGCGGTAGGAGCGCTACTCCCTTAAGTCTGTATCTGACTTATTATTAATACGAATACAATGCCTGTAAATGTAATGCAATGCAATACAATGCAATGCATTTGCAGCCTTCCCCATTTATAAAAACCACGAGCCGCGTCTGTGCTAGTGTGTTAATTCAAAGTTATTTGAGACAAAATGTTCATGTAGAAGAACCAAAGCTGACGCTATAGCTTCAGCTAAGTGAAGATTTTTTGCTCCATTTCCAATTCAGCAACTGAAGCAGGAGCTAGAAAGTGTGGTATTGTATGTCAGTGTTTATTGATGCCTCAAATCACAAAAACAACCAAATTGTTTCCGATTCTTGTGCGTTATTTCTCAATGGAGTCAAGAGTGAATGTGAAAATCTTGGAACAATGATTTGCCTGGTGAAACTGCGAATCTTCAATATGAATATGTGATGAAAACTCTGATGGAGAACTCACTGAACCCCAATTTCGCGGTATATACCAAATTATATCCACGTTCGCGGGTTCAAACCCGATCGAAGCTGTGGATTTTTAAGGGCGAAAAAATCCTTCGTATCCATTCCTTCGGAGGGGAAGTAAAGCCGGCTGCCCCATTCTTAGTAGATTTACTGTATGTCGAAGATCCTCAAGCTTCAATGACGCCTCTGAGCTAAATTCAAAAAAATCGCCTGTTTCGTCGCCCAAGGACTGCGTTCTTTCTCCGCTAGTTGGTGAAAGGAGCGTTACGAAATTTGCATGGTCAGACGGAAGAGCAGGCCTCATGGCCCAAGTCTCGCCACGTAAAATAAGGCAATTCAATTTAATTTCATTCTCAGATAAATTTTGTTGCTTTAACTGATGATAATGCAAATTCTAACTTTGAAGATGTCGCAAGAAATGGCAAAAATAATTTATATGCCAAAATCAAGGAAACAACACAATGTAGTGCATCTCATATAGTACGCAAAAACAATGCAAACTGCAGCAGATTGCCTTCCAATTGATAAAGAGGCTATCGTAACAAAGACTTACTTTTATGTGTACACACTATGAGTTGAAGCTTTGGCGACGGTTAAAACCAGATGGCAGGCATTGATGCCAGCTATAGCTATGTTTTTGCCTTACTAATACATTTCAATTTATGGGACATGTCTCCAATATCTGGACACTAGGTGTCGACATTTTGATAATGTTGAAGTCTGCTAGATCGTTTTGCATAAGCACCATTAAAATGGGAAGATGTTCAAAATTCTCTGGAGTTTATTTGTCTAAAAAGTTTTAATGACAGAGTTATTTGATGAAATTGTAACTGTACAGGAATTTTGTAACTAGAACAATTTACTGAATGGAACACACCAAAAGTGACACCTGATCAATCTGGATCCAATTTTCTAAATAATAAGAAAAACAATGTTTTGTTTAAGAACATATGCATTCTTGCTGAGTTGGCCTTATGTTTACGAGGCACCAATGTGCTGACTGAGGGTATTTTCCCTTTTGACAGCCTTTGACAACAGAAAAGAAGATCAACTTAAGTAGATACATTGTTGAATTTGTTCATTGTCAATGAAATTTGCAACTTGGTTGTGACAATTTCATGAGCTTTTCCTTCAGAAACCTAATTTACTAAGGCAGATTCATTCATCTGAGAATTATTGTGTATAGTAATAATATAATTCAATGTAAAAGTTTGAAGTTTTTATTTCTGTATTTGTAATTCGTTCATTTTAAATAAATACTACTGGAAGGCAGTGGCGTAGCATGACTCGCACGTTTGGGGATGTTCAACAATAAACCACAAAAGTCCTTCTCTACAGCGACTTCATCTAACAGGCGAACGCAACACAAGGCAGACACACTGGGACTACTTCCACGATCTCGATTGCTTACGACGGTGTAGGCGCTTCCCACAAAATCCTCACAGCAGTCAGGGCTGCCGATGTCTTGAAAGCAAATTATACAATGGCTCAGCTTTAATTCTTATACGCGAATGGCAATAAGACCATTTGTTAATTTATACATTGCAGACTTAAATAATATGTAATCTATTTAAGAGATAATACAATTTCTTGGATATTAATTAAGAAATAGTAGTCAGGCACTATTTCTACAGTTTGTACCCATGACCAAGCGGGGACTCCCGAGTGAGAGAGAGAAAGATAATTTACTGAACGCCTGAAGTGTGCTGCGCTCTCGTGCACAAACGAGCTTCTTTCCGCAGTAGACGCTAGCGTAAAGCAGTCGGGTTTCTCTGGGCCAGGGGTGAAGAGGGGAGAGGGGGACCTCGCCATCTGCGCATGCGTCATTGCTCGTCGCAATCTGGCGGCAGACGCTGAAGTATTTTAGCTTCCAAGCAATCAGAGGCCAGCTTCAACAGCCCGCCGAATTCAATCATAGGAAATCAATTTTAAATTAATACAAAACGTGTTTCGCTCAACAGACCACTTGTAAGATTATCAATACAGTATTAGGGTTCTTTATTAATACAGTAAAATCTGTCTAAACCCGGAAACTATTGGGACAAAAAAAATTCCGGTTTAGGGAGGTTCCGTTTTTAGGCAGAATTGTCCGTTTGTGACACTTTTTATGTTGATATTTCCGTCCTGAAGCTAGTAACACGACTTTATTATAATTATAAAACGTATACTACACATTAAACTCATTTATGGAAGAAATCGCCAATAAATGAATATTAAACATAATATTTCTGACAATTAGGTAAAAAGAAATATTTCACGACTTGTTTATTTAAATAATTTACTATTTCAACATGAATCTAGAGCTTTTGTTTATGGGTTTCTCTCTTACAAACACCTTTTCAAATGTTTTCCTAAGTTGAAAAATTTTAATATGTAGAGTTTTTGTTTTATAATATGTTGTTTTTCAATCATTGTCAACTGGTTGTGAAACTCAAAAACACATCACCTCTCGGCTAGTGGCTGTACCCGAACTTCTCGCAGAGTCTTTCAGCGCACAATGCGTCACAGCCCAGAGTACTGCACTGTGATTTTTCTAACTCTGCCCCTCAAGCCCCTATGGCCACAATGGAGTATCACACGGCATTTCGCGTCTTTCCCGGCTTCCGCGAGAAGTCGCATGATCGTAAGTGCTACTTGATACGGTCGAGATCACGAGATTCTAGAGGTACGACTGAGAAAGATGCGAAATACCGTGAGATATTTCATCGCGAAGACGGCAAAGTTTGAGAGGCAAAGTTTAAAAAAATCGCGGTATAGGTATATCTGACCCTCGCATGGCCTTGAGCATTCGGCTTGGTGGTTACGATTGCCAACGCGAGACAGGGAGACGCGTAAATTGAAGCCATGCCCTTACACCTACCCACGCTTAGAAAGTCGGAGAGAGGGAATTCCCGACGGCTTACGCTGTGAGAGACAGATGACCTCAAGGGTCGAATTCTACGATCTCAGCGGGAGCCCATTTCTTCACTGTGCGGTCACGTAAACGTGAAACACATAACA
>JAHLJT010009436.1:148053806-148093763 GCA_031308135.1 Acheta domesticus | reverse complement strand
CTGTGGCTGAAGCAGATCGCAATGCAGGTGAAACGCCCGCCGCGAGTCCCGCTTTCGGAGGCGCGAGGCCCCTTCGCCAAGCCACGCGCTACGCAGGTAGAGCTAGTTCGCCCACGCCCCCCGCCCCGCTCCCTCTTTGCTCCGCGTCGCGCCGACTCGCCCTTACCGCCCAACCTTGCCTTGCCCAGCCCGCCCGGGGATCGTCCTACTGCAGTGTTATCAAGGTCGATGCCACGAGCGGAGTCCGTGGCAGGAGTGCCACGACGAAATCGCCCCTCCATTCAGTTCATTACCCCGCCACCAGAGACAACGCCATCCCATTCCCATTGTAAAACGGCGGGGTTACTAATAGTTCCCTTTACCGACGCTAGTTACGCAGAGAAGCACGCTACGGTGCCACTACGCGTGCCACTGCCACCAGTAGAAGACCTTGACACCACTGTCCTACTGCATGCCTTGTTCAGTTTTCCCTCACCCCTGCTTCCCAACTAATGCCCTTTCGCTGACCGATTTTAAGAATTGCTATACTTCATGCAAAATTACGCATAATTGTAAATAGAATATATGCATTTTTAAAAGTAATCTTTCCTCAGAAACGTCAGCAAATTCTTTCTTAAACTCTTTTTATAGATTGTGCTAAATGCACTGAATATCTTTATTCTGAACATAAACATACACCGACATTCATGTCTGTGCATATGTGTGGCCTTGATTCAGAAAATCGATCGAAATCGTCTGTTCGTCTATCTCTCTTTCTGCGGTCAACACTAGCGCCAAAACTGTTCAGCCGATTTTTCCAAAATTGATATTCCTCAATCGATTTGAAGAAACTATAGTTTAAACAGTTATTTTGATTTTGGAGGGAAGTTCCAGCAACATTTTCAAAATTTTCTCAAAATGACTCCAAATTTTTCCTTAACCCTTTCGTGGGCAAAATATATCCAGATTTATTTGTACAAACAGATACCAAAAAATGATTAAATATGTAGTGTTATTTGGAATTTACATTGATGAATAAAATCATATCATCCATGATTACATACAAGGAGGTGGGAAGTATTCTTCCACGGCCCTTTTTGGGTATGAAAAAAATTGACATGAACTACATAAAATTTCAATTTTTTTAACAAAATTCTTTTATTTTGCATTAATTTTCTATGAAAAATTTTTAAAACATGGATCTAACAGAGTGGCACAGAAAATGAACAAAAATAAACACGAAACTACATAGTACGCAAAATGAATTCGCATATGATAACACGAATTTATATATTGGGGATTATTCTAGACATTCAGTCATCGTCGTAATCAGCATCAAGAAGTAAATTTTGGTATTTAGAGTACAAAGACATCAATTACCCCTCAAAACATGTTGTTTGTATAAAATCATAAATGCCAAGAAAATAGCAAGGGAACTACTTTTCGCACGTATACAATAATTATGATATACACAGATTACCCCGCAAAAATGTGTAAAACACAAATAGAACATTACCCAAACATCTAACTAAATGACAAAATAAACAAACACATTCTCAATACATCAAAACATAAAAAAAGGACGATAATCCATAAAAACTGTAAAGTACGGTCACGACAATGCTATATCATTCACACTTTACCACACATGGCCTCCAAACAACAATGATGGAAATGGCGGGAAGTGCACCAAGCAAAAACGTTTCCAATAGTCAAAGATAAATTACAATACATGACATGGGCAATAAGAACGCTTCAGAAGGGAACTGGAGAGATATTAGTGAAGTGGGAAGCATGCTTCCCACGGCCCACGAAAGGTTTAAAGTTTGTCCTCAGAGAGCGTAAGGGTGCATGTATCATTTACATTGACATTCCAGATTTTTCGAAATTGCAAATATTCAATTTTTTTCTCTGCGTCTTCCTACAACTACATTATTAAAGATAGGGATTTTTTAATGAAATCTGTGGTCGTAAGATCTGGAAGTTTTCGAAAAGTGAGTAGTTATCATGTTATTCGACTTGAAATATTGCAGTTTTAAACATTATTTTCTCAAAAACAGCTTGAATTTTTTCTTTCTCTCCCTTACGAAGATACTTCGCAAGAAGAGAAAGTTACATAATCGTGTGATGGAAAACGGCGAATTTTCGACAGAAAAACTTATTTCCGGGCCCTGAAAACGAAAAAGTGGATACTTGTACATCCTGTTACTACATAGTGCATTACTTCCTCTAACCCGTAATGTAACCAGAATCCATGTTTTGCGAGACCTTGATACCGACAAAATTGTAAGCAAAAGTACAATATTTAAGATAAAGATTTTTCTCTTTAATGAAATCTGTTCTAAATGTCAGATCTTCGAAAGAAGTCAATTAATAAAGTACTATTTTTTTGAAACAACAATTAGTTTTCGCAATAATTTCTGCTTGAAGTTAATAAAATTTATATTTTTTGATAAAAGCGGTTACTTTTTTTACGCCTTCGAATGTTATATATCTAGCTGGCAAGATGACTCGCTCTTACAACAAGAAATTCATATGTAATCAGCACAAAATACAGCATAAGAGTAAAGAAAACTAAATAAAAATAAATAAAATATTTCCTTCGCAATTTACCGAGGATGTTCAGTTACTAGTGCGTTTCAATCACTCACGTCTCTTTATAAGGTACAGAAATGGTCGGACATTGCGCCATTTTAATTGCCTTCATAACGTTTTTTCATTTGATAAACGTCCTTCTGGAACCTTTCGCAATGTTCGTCACTTACGGCACCAATGATATCCGGGAAAAAGTCCAAATGATTGTTAGAAGAAAAATAATTTTCAGTGACTTGTTACTTCCTAAACGGTGTATGATGGCAGTTGTTCATGTATAATATCTTGATAGTTCTCTGCCTTATGATTGTCTAAAACGATCTTGCAGTCACATGTGAGAGATAGAAACGCCATCTTTTCAACACCATGAATCAACAATCTCATCAGCCATTAGTTACCTAATTTTGGCCCAGCAAACATTCCTTGGAGTCTCACATTCCATGTCACCATTCTTGGATACATTTTTAAAAAGATCACTCACTTTCGGAGAACTTAGGGAAACCCTTCACTTAGGGAAAACACACTTTCGTTTCGAGTGAAAGAAGATTCCATCAGAAAGCTAAAAGCTTAGATTGTTGCTTCCACAAATTTAAAATACAAACAAGAACATTAAAATTACCTCGAGACAAAATGAGTGACTCATTTGACAAGGTTTGAAAAGTTGGGGTAGCATAAATATTTTCTCTGTCATCTGCGTGTTCGTGACAGTATTTACTCATTGGACTGAGCTTTACTCATTGTCAGGTTCTGAGAAGGCACTAATATTGGCAGTTCTTCAGTAATTACTATTCGTCTTATAGCAGATAGTAGATTAGAATATTGCATAGTTGCCTTTTACGAGACGATTCAGCTATTTTTGACATTCATAGCTTTTAAGCAGCCTATTAAGAGTAAAACCTATGGCAAACACCATAAGTGTGCGAGTGTTTTGGGGAGGAGGAGAGGAGGGCATTTCTTGTTCAGGTCGTCCATTTTTCAAAATCGACGAAAGAAAGTTAGCAGAACTTCTTTACAAGTGGATTAAGCTTTCGTTTTTACGAATTCAGAATGAACTGTCCCCAGATATAACAATAAGCTGATCTACTTCATAGTTACTAGACATAGAGATCTGTGCCAAGATACCATCTTGTGGGGGGCGCACGGCTAACTACAAAGGCTGCAAAGCTTACAGAGAAGCAGTTAACAAATATAACTGGAATCAGACTAATCTTAAATTTTCAAATCGCTAAAATAGGCAGTACTTAAATCACCTTCCGAATCAGAACGCTCAACCTTATTACTATGCCCCTCAAGAGTTTCCTCCTCTACAGCAGTGATGTCAAGGTCTTCTGCTGGTGGTAGTGGCACGCTTCGTGGCACCTAACATGCCACGAGCTTCTCTGCGCAACTAGCATCGGGATAGGGAACTAGTAGTAGTAACCCGACGTTTTACAATAGTTATCTCTGGTGGCGGGGTAATGAACTGCGTGGAGGGGCGATTTCGTCGTGGCACTCGTGTCACGGACTCCCGCTCGTGGCATCGACCTTGACAACACTGCTACAGCCTAATCCAACGCCATTCCATTCTTTCGCTTATCGCACTTATCAACAGCCTAGGCAAGAAAACAGGAACTCGCCTCCAGTTCTCCAAAATATGAATGTAATAAACGAAAACCTCATTCAAACAATTATAAACAAAATTATTTCTGCAATCATTACTCAGTTACATGAAATGGTTGAAAGACTTATTTCTATGCATATTAATGGCACTAAATAACATAGAAAACTTTAAACTTCTCAACGGGAATGCACATGGCGTAAAGCACCAAGAGAACGAATTACTTTCTACAAGTCCATGACATAGATGTAGCGTGTATTTCAGAAACACATATAAAGCCTGGAGAAAGATTTTCCATCCCCAAATATTTATCTTACCGCAGTGATGGAATTTTGCTAATAGCATCTGGCGGTGTAGCAATTATCAATAGGAAAATTAAACATACATTGACACAATCCCCGTCCTCAAACGAAATAGAAACAATTATTATCAAGATCGAATTGGTTTCTTCTCACATATTTGTAATTGCAGCTTATAAACCTCCCAACAAAAAGTTTCCGTCCAGTTTTATGAAAGCATTGTTTGATGGTAGATTGCAAATATTACTAGCAGGAACCTGAACTGTAAAAAACAAATTTGGAACTGTAATACTACTTCATATAATAGCAAACTTCTTCAGAAATTCGCACAGCAAAGAAATCTGAATGTATTAGCTCCTTTCCTGACCTTCTAGATATAGTGATTACACAAAATTTAAATCTACCGATTTACTAAAATGTGAAACCAAATTAGATTCGGATCACAATCCAGTAATAATTTCATTTAAAGCTGAACCCCAGTCACATCAAGACGAAAAAATAATTGAGGGTAAAGTACATTGGGGCTTGTATACTTTCTAACTAATGAATTTCAGTATCCGAAAATCTTAAAACATCATCAGAAATAGACAAATGTATTAGCTCCCTCGAAAACATAATTAAAAAGCTATTAAAAGATCTATTAAAGCCAGGAATTTCACAACAAATTATACTCCTCTTCCACAGCCACTAAGAAATTTATTAAAGAAAAGCATAACGAATACATGTCACAATGTGGCAATATTCACGAATAAAACTTTGAAACAAAAATTAAATAGCATCTCTGTAAAAATTAAACAAGAGCTACATAAAGTTAGATGTACACATTTTCATAACTTTTTAGCCAGCATCCCCCCAAAATCTAGGACAATGTGGAATACACTTAAAATGATTATTTGTGAGAAAAATGCTGTTGGCTAGTGTTGTTTGTACCGGATACTTAATATTACCTTAACCTGTGCGAGAAAACTAAGCTCTGCAAGTACCTCTCGATTACTTCAAGAACTGAAACGATACACTGTAGTCCGAAATGGTACAAACATCGAGATGGGGCGAAATATCGTCAGCAAAACTGTCTTGGTAGGTTGGTCTCTGCGACATTTGGAGAGCACGGGGTGCTCTTCACTGAGAATGTCTTCAGATGTGCAAAAGGTACCCCGAGAGGCACTGGTAGGTGTTTTGGGCGCCGATAAATGACAGCTGGGAAGACTGTGGGGAAAACCGAGAAGTTAGCCCAGAGTCAAGGAAAAGATTCACAGGAAACTCATTTACTCGAGGAAGTTTGTGCCATCTTGCAGCACCACTAGTTTAATTTGATATTTTCAATTACATTAATTTTTTATCTACTGATATTAATTGTTAATGTTATCATATTACTTGTAGTCCGGAATGATAACAGTCAGTGGAGTACAGTGTACACAGAAAGCCCATTGAGTTGTTTTTACTTCCTCATACACGATATGTATACAATATTAGGGGCAACAGTTTGATCGGCAATTTGATTTTTCTGGAAAGCTAGATAATTGTGTGTGTCCGTGTGCGTGTGCGCGCGCGTGTGTGTGTGCGTGTGTGTGTGTGTGTGTGTGTGCGTGCGTGCGTGTGTGCGTGTGTGTGTGTGTGTATGTTCGTTTAGATAGTGTAAAAGTGTTGCTGCAAAGTTATAAAAAGATGCGGGATTATTTACAGAATTGAATTTTGCATTACTTTACAATCAGAATAAACACATTAAAACATTAGATGAACCTTTGATTTGCCACATGTGAGGTCTTTTGTTTTCATCATAAACTAAACATTATTTTCCCCCATGCTTATAACCGCTCCCATCAAACTACGAGTATATCTCTTATCCTTCTACAAGTCACTTTTATGGAGATTCCACGACAATATTGTATTTATAACACAGCATACAGCGAAGGTAAAGCGTAATCTAGCCGCTCATTGTCAAAAGAAGATAACGAGAAATGAGTCAGAAAATAGTAAACAGTTTTTTGTCCTACAACGTGTGCGATCCTCTGCCGTTATCAGCACTAACCACCTCAGCTCCCCGCAAAACAACAAACGACGGAGCAGCAGACAACAATGGCTCTTGCCAGTATCACATCGGACGTCCTCCCCACTCCTGCCCCCGAGCGGTTGGCGTAGTAGCTCTAGATAACTCGTCAGCGGCGAGCGGAGGCTGGAATCGCGCCGCGCACGCACAACGGCATGCGGACGCGCCTGATGGAAGCGGCCGACGCTGCTAGCGACGCTTCGAAAGCGACACGCCGCCGCCGCCGCCGCCGCGGTAAGATTCACGCAGTCACACGTGCTTCTGCGCTGCTCAGTTTTTCTCCTTTCGCGTTTCTTTGTGGACTGAGTAATGAACGTAATTGTGTAAGCACACAACATACTGATTGTGACATAAAGGAAGCGGTGCTATTACATGAGTGCACTCATTGCCGAGCTGCGGATTTATAGGCACGAAAAGCTGTTGAAATAGGTAGGCAAAATATGCATTTAAAAAATGTAAAACAGGCATTTAAAAGTGTAAAATAAGCATTTAAAAAGGCACTATATATTTTTCTTAGCCGGGTCAATCCATTTTAAGTGGTCCAGATTTTATAAATTGGTCGCTCGACCATCTCGAAAAAAATTTATATTTTTGGAGATTGTTATAGACATTTATTGCTTTAGTGGAATGTTGTTTAAGGATTGGAATAGGTGTTTTTTCTTTATAGATTCTTTTGAGGGATGACCAGAGCTTTTTTATTGGGGATGAATTTGTTTGATAAAGTTTTTGTATTCGTTAAATTTATGTTGTTCCAGTTATTTATGTTTGTTTAGTATAGATTTAATGTCTCGACGCCTGTATAAATAAACAAAATACTCGTAGAAGTCTTTTCTTTCATTGTTAGGTAATTCGAACAAAAAAGGCAAAATAGCAGTAGCTTTCTTTTTGCATGAAAATGACACCTGCACCATTCTTTTAAGTGTCCCTTGTTCTATCCACGGAAAAAAATTGAAGCAAACATTTGCAGTAGCTTTTAAGATTTTTTTTGTAATCTGCATGAAATTTAACCAAAACTTCAGCAAAAACACTCTTTAAAAAAAAGATCCTGTTTTAAAGAACTGAGTTTTTTAGAACCAATTTCACTTAAGACAAAACTCTCTGTATATAATATCGCACCTTTGCAAAGTTAACTTTATGCAATTTTCGAAATAAGGTATTTGCGAAAAGAAACCGGCACCAATTTTTACACCGCCCTCTGATACATTGGAGAAGAAAATTTTTAAGAAAAAAATTGTAGCTGCTTTTTAGTAAAAATTTGTTTAAAAATTCGAAGTAAAAATAACTTTACTGCCATCAGCTATTTTGGACGTAATTCATAATACGAAATACTGCACTATGGTGGCAGTAAAACAAAACATAGATTTATCGATATTTGTTCTATTTTTCTGTATCTGCAGATAAAACGAAGGAAGACGTACATTTTTTAAATTTTTTTTATTAAAGATAATTGCATTTTTATCCATAAATACGATAATATGCAACATTTAGGCATTTAAACACCAAATAGGCATTTATAGGCGCTATACTATTCGCATATAATACTCTTAATGCATCAAATGAATAAGGAACCTAAAATATTGCATTTTTCATTGAAGGGAAAAAAGGCAAATATGCAAAAATCCGCAGCTTACTCATTACAATATTCATTACCAGTAGCAGACAGCACTTTCGTTAACTTAACGTTTACTTACTATTACTAATATTTGGTTAAGGAGAGAAGTCAGTTAAACAAAAGAGGGCCCCAAGAACTTGCCTCAAGCCCCGACTTAATTGGGGTCCGATTTTTTTTTCTCATTCAAAACAAAAAATGTAGTTCAAATTCGAATTAACTGCTCTAAATTAATTCTGTTATAAGACGAAATGAATTTAGTTTTATGTATCGGGGGAGGCTTCCGTTTCAAAAAGAGGTTCCCATGGATCTACTGCCCAGACCTCTTGTTTTCTCTGGGCGCTCCTGCAACTGCCTTTTGTTAAGGGAACTGCGAAAATTATTTTATTTTTGCCTTATAAAAATGTCCGTCCTAAAGATTAAAATCCGTTTGAAGGGTTGCGGAAGTGAGAGCGATGGTTCTATGAAATAATAGTTCTAACGACGACGTGTGGATTGAACGATGCGCATTTGGTATGACAGAAAGTCCCTACTGAAGAGAGATCTCAAGATGGGCGTGCCGTTAACTTGTGTCTCGGGAGAGCAAAATCTGGAGCCACGAACGTTTACAAAGACAGTCGAGTGATCGGAGAGCTTGTGAGTCACAAGTCCTTTACCTTGGTTTGGAGTTTCAATCAGAAGTTCCTTCCATGAATCACAAGTTTTCACGCGGAATTGTGACGCTTCGCTACCCGTGTCCAACTTGAGAACGAGGCTAACGGCCTTCCGCCCTTGCATTCACATAAAACATCCTTGAGTCTGTCCTACGCATAATATTCCCTATACATTTTATGCGAATACTTCCCTTAAAAATCATTTGGCGTGTATAAGTTCTTTATGTTTTGCAGGAAAGCCTCCACTTTCTTTCCTCCTGTCTAGTTAATTACGTTAACGACCACAGTAAAATAAAAAAATTAATTTCTGACTAATGTCGAATTAAAGCTTCACGCCGATCGGCTCGCTCGACTACTCCGGTCGGTCGCTGGCCTGCACAGCTATCTTCGATTACATTCGCGGCTCCGCATTTTGCTTTCCCGAGAGGTTCTTTGTCAGTTGAAGCAGAAGAAGAAAACGAAATGCCATCAAAATATTTAGTGGTTTTTATCTATAACTTGCATTAAAATATTACAATATTCGTTTACAATCATCTACCAGACCTCACGCTTGCGATTTTGATCGCCACCATCGATCGGAAAAAACTTTTCTTTAAAAATAAATTCTTCCATTATTAGTTGAGTTTTTGCCTTTTTTACCTGATAATATGTGTATAATCTGTTACCATCATATATATCGCAACACATTGTTTCACCTTTTTACTTTTCCATATATGTACGTTATACACGGAGTCCTATATGTAGTATAGGGAAAGTTATGTAATGCCGCGCGAATAATGGCCAATTTTCGCCAGAAAAAACTAGTGGTGCTACAGAATGGCACAGACTTTCCCGTATTAGTTTTCTATTTCCTTGGTTCTTAGCTATTCGGAATTGCCACACACTCATTCTTGCCAGCTACCATCTAACACGGCCAAAAGTACATGTTTTGTCATTTTCTTAATTTTCCGGTTTCCTATCCACAGAACGGAAATATTAATTTTAGAATAAAGAATTTAAAGAACATAAAAAACTAGTCCTAAATAGGAATTTTCATTTAAAAATTTGTGCCCTTTTCAAGAAAATTGTGTTTTAGCGCTACTAAAAATGCAAAATTTGAAGCTCATTTTCACAGAAAAGTTTTGAGTTTTCAACATACTTAATTTGCAGATATTTGAAGCACGTAGACTCACAAATATAATAATCCTTAAATTGTGAAAGTTTGAATTTTTTTCGGTGTTTTTCTCCAACTACAAAATTGAAGATGGAGATTTTTTCTTCAAATGAAATTTGTTCTGCATATTGAGTTCTTTCATAAAGGTCATGTAAATGTTTTTCACATTTTAGTGGATTTCGTGCAATATGTGCAATTTTAAAAATTACAAAAACAAGATTTTCTCAAAAACCGCACCAATTTTTTTCTTTAAACTTTTCGTGGGGATAGTGGTAAATGTACTCTATCAGATGACATAAAATCCATATTGCTCTATAGGTTGGTTTTTTCAAAAATTACAAAAATGTAAAGTTTTTCACATGTTTCTCACATCGTTACTATTTACATTACTAACGATTTTTTCACATTATTACATTACGAGTACATGTGCTTTAAATAAAGTCAAGTAAGTTTCTCGCAAACGCAACCGTTTTCTGTGAAAAGTAGCTCAAAATTTCTCATTTCCAGAAACGCTCAACGCCATTTTCTCATATATGGCTGCAAATTTTTTCTTGAAACTTTTGTAACGGATAGTGCTAATTACACTCTTTAGTATAGCGTAAAGTTTATTTTTGAGTTTTTTTTGTTTTTTCAACAATTACAAAATTGTAATTTTTTAAAGATCTCTCACATCTTTAATATGCACATTACCAGCAATTTGTAAAAATTATTATATTTGTGAGCATAGGTGCTTGAAATAACTTCAATAAAGTATTTTGAAAACTCAAAAATTTTCTGTGAAAATGAGTTTCAAATTTCGCATTTTTAGTAGTTCTAAAACACAATTTTCGTTAAAACGACACATAATTTATCAAAGAAAATTGATATTTAGGACAAGGTTTTGTGTTCTTTAATATTCTAAAATTGATATTTTCGTTCTACGATAGGAAACTGAAAAACTAAGAAAATGACAAAAAAATGTAGTTTGTGCGGTGATAGACGGCAGCTAGCACTAGTGGTGCTACAGAATGGCACAGACTTTCCCGTATTAGTTTTCTATTTTCTTGGTTTTCGCTAGCTATTCGGATTGCCAAATACTCTTCTGCCAGCTACCTGCTACCATCTATCATCGCCAAAAGTACATTTTTTTGTCATTTTCTTAATTTTTCGGTTTCCTATTGGTAGAACAGAAACATTAATTTTAGAATATTAAAGAACACAAAAACCTAGCCGTAAATGGCAATTTTCTTTAAAAATTATGTGCCGTTTAAGAGAAAATGGCGTTTTAAGCACTACTAAAAATGCGAAATTTGAAGCTCATTTTCACAGAAAAGTTTGAGTTTTCAAAATACTTTATTTGAAGAACTTACACTCACAAATATAATTATGTTTACAAATTGCTCGTATGTGCATATTAAGATGTGAGAGATCTTTCAAAAAAATTACAATTATGTAATTTCTGAAAAAACAAAAAAATAACTGAATATAAACTTTACGCTATACTAAAGAGTGTAATTAGCACTATCCGTTACAAAAGCTTCAAGAAAATATTTGCAACCATATACGAGAAAATGGCGTTTGAGCATTTCTGAAAATGCTGAAATTTGAGCTACTTTTCACAGAAAACGGTAGTGTTTTCGAGAAACTTTACTTGACATTATTTAAAGCATATATACTCGTAAGTATAATAATGTGAAACAATCGCCGATAATGTAAATATTAACGACGTGAGAGACAAGTAAAAAACATTTACATTTTGTAATTTTGAAAAAACCAACCGATAGACCAAAATGGCTTTTGTGTCATTGATAGAGTATATTTACCACTATCCCTACCAAAAGTTTAAAGAAAAAATTTGGAGCCGTTTTGAGAAAATCTGGTTTTTGTAATTTTTTAAAATTGCACATATTGCACGAAAACTACCAAAATTTTGAAAAAACATTTACAAGACCTTTATTAAGAACTCAATATGCAGAACAAATTTTATTTGAAGAAAAAATCTCTACCTTCAATTTTGTAAATTGGAGAAAGACGCCGAAAAAATTCAAACTTTCACAATTTTCGAAAATTCAGAGCTGTACGTGAAAATCGGACCTATGCCATGTTAAAAAAGTGTATTTTACTCTATTCATACAAGAAATTTAAAGAAAAAAATTTGGAGCCTTTTTTGAGAAAATTTTGAAAATCCCCGGGGGGCTTCATATAAAGTACCCCCAAATTTTGAAGAATCTTTTTCAAAATCTCAAAGCATCGACTAGAATCAGATCGACCGGGGAATATCCATTTGGAAGAAATCGTACGTATGGTTTTAGGCGCTAGCAGTGTTCACAGACGGACAGACAGACGGACGGACAGACGGGACGTTTTCCTTTCAATTGGGTTTTCGGTATCAAGGGCCTAGAAAACAGGGTTTCTGGCTACACCACGTGTTAGGGGATTTTTTTTCTTAATTTAGCAAGTGGTTTTATCCACTTTTTCGTTTTCACGGCCCGGCAAATTAATTTTTTTCCGCCGAAAATTGGCCGATTTTTCGCGCAGCATTACATAACTTTCCCTATACTACGTATATCACTCCGTGTATACGTACGTAATCGGGAAAGTAAAAAAGAGTATGTGACAATATCCGAATAGCTAGCGAAGACCCAAAGAAATAGAAAACTAATACGGGAAAGTCTGTGCCATTTTGTAGCACCGCTAGTTTTTCTGCTTTGAAGTTCCAACATTCTAGAGGTGATAGTATTTAATGACCCAACTCCCTGATGTTTTACCCACATATTTCCGGGATCACCCTGCAATATGAAATCATGTGAAGATTGTCACTCGTAAATAGCACACTTCAAAACCATTTGAATGTAGTTCCGTATTTGTTTTGTGAATGCGTTTTTAATTCAGGATACTTTTAATAGGTTGTTCACATTTTAAATCGTATTTAACATGCAAGGGATCGTTATTCACCAACTTCCCATGCTCCAGAAGATTCACCGCTTGAAAATGCTTTATTCAGGCACTAACAGTAGAAATGAAGAGCGAGACCCCCGAACATTTGTCAGAAAAGATCCCCATTGTCTTATCGCAACGAAAGTTTGCATATATTATCACTCTGAGATTGAAAAATGTTACTTAGCACTACGGTTATTCTTCTTCATCTTCCCAAATAACCTCTATATGTGTGTGATATTTAATGTGTATTTGAAAAACACGCTGTTTCAATGTGTGTGTACGATTAGTGAAACCTCTCTTTCGTGAGATAAATGACTCTTAATCCAAAAATACGTCCCGGCGACAAGTTTCACATCCCTCCTACCAGAAACCGCGACAAGTTTCCTGCCAGTCCCCGATAACATGCCTGTCCGGTTCGCAG
Organism: Acheta domesticus; assembly: GCA_031308135.1. Taxonomy (NCBI): domain Eukaryota; kingdom Metazoa; phylum Arthropoda; class Insecta; order Orthoptera; family Gryllidae; genus Acheta; species Acheta domesticus. The sequence continues at coordinate 148,080,494 of JAHLJT010009436.1, read as the reverse complement.
GGTGGGGCTCTTGGCACGATTCTATATCTCTTTCCGTCGAGTAGTACGTAAACTATATTGACACTCAAATTATCTTATTAATCCAGTCAATGTTTGGTGTTCCTGACTTCTTTGTGAGCTGCAGTGTTTTTATGCACATCAAATAAGTATGTGCATCAACAGCTGACAGGTCATTTACTGCCACTATGCTATATACAATACAATAGCCAAAATATTTTATCATCGCTATAGAAAGTCATCAATCTTCATTTTATGATTCTCGATATCTATAGACGAACGCAGTTGATCTGATTCAGCCTCTTCTTGAGTTCTCTTCACGTAAGCAGAAATGAATTTTTGTTTCCGTGTTGCCTCCTATACTTACCGTGAACTTTAATTTGTGAGTTACATTTATATGAAAAAAATTCACCAATCTGCAGCCTCTCTGTGGCTTCAACGGAATGTTCCAACCCCTTTCATTCACATATGTGGTCTGCGCGTTCCATTCCAACTTTTTATCACAAATAGCCCACTCCCTCCAAGGCATTATACACGCGTAATAAACTGCAAATATTACAGGTTCATGTTATTTTACAATGAGTTCATGTCGTGAGAAAGTATCTTTGCATTGACTGCCGATCTCGCGCCAGCGCGTAAGGCTAGGCTTAAGAAACAATCACACACTGGAGCATGGTGTAGAGCAGACACGTCCAACAGCGCACGCACGAGCAACTTGCCCGCCGTACTCCTACGGGTATGGGCAACTTCCCATGCCACCGCACTCATTTCCCCTTAAAATTCAGAAAGGGGTGTCCAAGCGCAAGCTGAAGCGGTGCGAAGTGGTGAATACTGGCTTCATACGTTCCAATTACATTCATTCAAAGATCAATCAAACAAAAAAATTTCAGTCTTATTTAAAAACCTTCATCAGTTAATAACTGAATCGGAAATATTGCGGGACCTACAGCAGCGTTACGCTTCAATAAATAGAGTCACCAGACTTTTAAAGGATGGCCATCCTATTCCCGTAGTCGCTGCGAAATTCAAAGGTTCAGAACCCACAGAATGTATTTTATCAATTCATCAAAGGGTCCCCCCGATAAGATGGTAAAATGTTCCCCTCAACCAAATTACATATGAATGGTTACAATACAATTCTCACATAAAATAATATTTTTGAAAGGTTTCTTAGCCCCCGTCCCACCACCCACACCCCTATAAAGCCAAAAAACGTGTTTTTTTAATTTCAATTTTTTTCGACAACTTAACACTATTTTATCTGTCTGAAAAAAATATGATAATAAGAACACAATTTGTACTATCAGAGACACATTTTTCAATATTTTCCCACGCCCAAATTCATACACAAAAAAATATTTTTGAAAAAAAAATGTCAAATGTCAAATTTGTCTTAAAACACAAATTGTTGCGCATTTTCAGATTTTTTCGATTGCTGGGCTGCAGTTCAGAAAATAAAAACCATTTTCCCGCCTTTAAAACACCTGGACTTTCAATATAATTTAAAAATGATTGCAACGGTTCTGTGCATTTATTTTAGTGTTTATTATACATTTGTATACATTGTTGTAGCACCCAATAAAGTTTTGATTTGTAATGTAGTTACAAATTATCATTTTTTAAAGCTTTGAGAAACTAGCGTTTGAGCGTTTCTGAAGAAGCGGAATTTTGTGCTAGTTGTCACAGAAAACGGTTGTTTTCGAGAAAAATTACTTAACATTATTTAAAGGACATATATTCATAAATATAAGAATGGGAACAAATAACCGCTAATGTAAATATTAACATGAGAGACAAGTTAATATAACTACATTTTTGTAATTTTTGAAAAACAAAAGAATAGAGCAATACGGCATTTATGTCATCTCATAGAGTGCATTAGGCACTATCCTTACCAAAAGTTTAAAGAAAAAATTTGGAGGCGTTTTTGAGAAAATCTTGTTTTTGTAATTTTTTAAAATACTACATATTGCACGCAACATTGCCAGAAATCTACTAAAATTTTCAAAAAAAATGTACATGACCTTAATGAAAGAACTCACTTTTTACAACAAATTTTAATTGAAGGAAAAATCTCTATCTGCAATTTTGTAGTTGGAGAAAGACGCCGAATAAAATTCAAACTTTTCCAATTTTCGATAATTCATAGTTAACCGCGAAAATAGGACCTATGCCACCTTAATAAGTGTATTTTACTCTATTCTAACAAGAAATTTAAAGAAAAAATGGAGCCGTTTCTGAGAAAATTTTGAAAATGTCCAGGGGGATTCATGTATAGTACCCCAAATTTCGAAGTAAGTTTTTCAAAATCGCGACACCTGGAAACAGATCGACCGGGGAGTATTCATTTTGGAAGAAATCGTACTTAAGGTTTAGGAGCTATGGTTGTTCACAGACGAACGGACGGACGGATATTACTCCGTATATACGTATTGACGATATTACTCCGATAATACGTACATATACGGGAAAGTGCAAACTGAACTCGTGCATTTCCTTCATCACTATAACGTAGATATAGCTTTTAGTACCGAAACTCACTTCAGCAAAGAAACAAACTATTTTCATTATAAAATATATAGGTCTGATTCGAACGGAGGTGGTGTACTCATCGCGATAAAATCTATTCACACACATAACCAGGAAATTCTCCCGGATACATCAATTTAGAAGCTATTGCAGTCTTAATAATAATTAACAATAACTCTTTGAAGGTCATAGCTGCATATAAATCTCCCACATTAAAATTAATAAGCACAAACCTCCACAATTTATTTAATCCCAATAATAAAGACTTGCTATAAACACCTCAACTGGGGATGCCAATGCTACAAACAAGGCGGAAAAAAAGCTAGCACGACATCGACTTCCATAAGTCGTTAATATTCGAACTTGATTCTGACCATATCCCGACATTACTCACATCGCAGCAAATGTCGCCTCAACATGCCCCAATGCCTAAACCGAACTCATTAAAAATTAAATGGAATAAGTTCACCGAAACATTAAATAGTACAATACCGAAAATTAAAATACTAAATATCCCCCTTGAAATAGATCAATTCGTTAACTTTCCTAACTGACTACATCAATATAACTATCCAAAATTCTGAGTTCACTATCACTCAGAACATAACCCACAAACCCCTCAAAAATTACAGGCTCGGTGGCTTAATCACCAACGTAGTCAAACGACTTATCCAAAACCATAATCATGAACAGTATTTTAACCTTATTCAATTACTCAACACCAGCAATAATACATTATGACAATTCTCGAAACAAAATCAAGAAAAAAAACACACTGTCCCTCCTCAGCTAAAGCCGTATCTTCGATTCAGAAGGTGGTCGCAAACGCATTTCAGAGCACTTTCCGTGAGAACATGATTGCCCATCCGGAACACAATAATATGTTGCATGCCTCAAAATTAAACTTCTTCGGGCCGTATCTGAAAATAAATTATTCATCTCCCGGAAAAATTTAAAAAAATCATTAAGAATCTTCCTAATAAAAAAAGCCCCAGGTCACGATAACATCAACAATATAACATTAAAAAAACTACCACCATCGGCAATAGCGTACTTAAACAACATATTCAATTCGTGTTTCAGAATAGGCTATTTCCCTCATAAATGGAAACACGCAACCATCATTCCCATAGCAACGCCAAACAAAATCCCAACAATTCCTGAGAGCTACCGCCCTGTCAGTTCATAAACAACTATTTCCAAAATATTCGAAAAAATCATATTAAAAATATTGAAAAAACACCTACATGCAACCAATGCCATCCCTAAGGCACAGTTTGGATTAACTGAAATACTCTCTACGCAACATCATTATTTAGAATCTCGAGAGCTCATTTATTCCGCTTTTCAAAAACACATCACACCATCGTATATTTGTTGAAATCACACTAGCTTTTGACCGAAGTTGGCACCAAGCTCTCTTATATAAATTCATTCAAATAGGTATTCTACAATACTTAAAATCAATAATAATTTCATAAACAATATTTCGTAGAACTTTTTCAGTCAATGTCAACAATCATACATCCCACCCTAGAACAATAAACGATGGTCTTCCCCAAGGCTCTCCGTTATCACCCACCCTATTCAACCTTTATGCTGATGACCTACCCACATTTAATAAAATTACGATTGCGCATTTTGCGGACATTTCCATATTTACATCCGTTACAGCCCTCACTGTGTGGAGAACTCATATCTAACTTTATTTAAATGTGATAGACAGCTGGGCTGCTAAACATAAAATTCAATTAAATCCTAGCGAAACTGCCGCCAAAATATTTACATTAAGACCCTACTCTCCGCCACTTCCCCTCACGCTAAATAACAATACAATAGAATGATAACCCTAATAAGCCTGTAAAAATACTAGGTTTCTACCTAGATACCACATAAACTTGGGGAAAACAAATAAATGCCAAAGTGATCCCAATATGAAACTATCACTAATTTACAGAAACAATCCAATCCACTACAAATTAGCCATAGCAATTTACAAGATAATTTTAAGACCGTTAATGTAGCCCGTCTGTCAATGTAGCCCGTTTCTACACACTCAATGGTAAAGTTTTTAAAAGAATACGATTGATCACTGTTTTCCCCTTAGACAATTAAATAATTATAGTCACATCTCTTGTTTCCACGTGATGGACTAACAATGCGTAAACTAATATTCGTAATTGAGAAAACAAAAATCACATTTTTTAAAAAAACAGACCATACATAAACATTTTATATATAATCGACGTTGTCCGCTGATTCCCTATCCTAGTTTTATTCTATCGTAAAACTCTAATTCTTTTTTAACCTGAAGTTTGCATTTCTAAACATCTATGAAATTATCTCGTTCAATATTTTTGTTTAATACCTAAAATTTCCTCAATAGTGGTATTTTTACTTTTACTCATAATTTGGCGCATACTGACAAAACATATTGTTGGTACAAGTTTTTGACGAATATATTGTATTATACGAAACGGATTGTCGTAAGAATTTAGTTATATCCCTCTTATATTGGTTACCTAAGACTTGGATTTAAAGATAATCTGCGCAACCTAACACGACGCAATTGATTTCGTGAGTATCGAAATGTTAATCATTTAACATATTTAACATTGCCAATTATTGTTCACAAGAGCTATTTTCAAGCATGATAAAGTGAAATTAGAGCGCCGCCACCAGATGGGATGGCTGGAAAGAGCTGTGTTCCCGCTCAGAAAGTAACCATTTTTCAAAGCACTCTAGCGCCTAAACAGTTTTTTAGAAATTTAAAGTTAATGTACGCATTTGGTAGGAAATTTGATCTACTTAAATAATAATTGTTTCGATAAAAGGCCTAATTTTGAAAATATAAGCGAAAAAAATAAAAAAAGGGGCGATTTAAAAACAATTGTGGAGCCGACCTTCTTTGAAGTGGCAAACATCAAATTCGAATTCACCCTCAAAAACATATAGAACCGTTGAGTAAAAAACTTCCGGCAGTTTTTCTTGGGCCAGATACCTTTTGACTGGACTATATGACGCCGCGGCGTTTGGGTGCAGGGACCGGCTGAGTTTGCTCAGAGCGAGCATTGTCTTTGTCTCTGCAGCAACTCTGACCGGGAAGTCTAGACAGTGACGGATTTTCGCCCTTGTTAGCTAAATAGCAAGATCGAATTTAGGCGCTGTTTGGAGGAAATTTTCATGCACTGCGCTACCGTATGTCGAGAGCGCAGTCTTAGCCTCTGTCCCGACCGGGGTAGATCCCAGCTGGAGGGAGCTACCTGGGTAGGGAAATCTCCAAGATGACGTGTAGGTCGGCGCGGGATTTCACCATTCAGTACGCGAGGAACTTTACCAACTCCCCACCTGGCTACACTAATGGTACAAATGAATGGCGGATTAGGAGCCCTAAGCGATTGCAAATAAGAGGCCCTCCAACCTCTCGTCATTGACCGTCCCTTCACTGTTTTATATTATTAGGGTATGCATTCTGCATTTATACATTAACATATCTTTAAACAAATTGATGCAAATTTTATTTTATTACATTTTTGATGACCCGGGAAACGTGTAATTAATAAAATGTGACATCGTGTTCAACAATAAAATATATTGAGTTTTCACGATTTAAAATGTACTCACATATCGCTTTCGTTATATGCTCTCACTGAATTTGATAGTTGCACTTATGAGATCAAAATGTCTCGAAAATTAATACATGATTAGAAAAATAAAGTGGATGACTCGAATAATTATTAAAAAAATGTTTATAAAATGTTACATTTCAATGAAAATTGTCTGTTTTACTAGTCTATATTACTTAATGAATCTGGCCACAGGTTATTCACAACAGACGAAAAGTTTTTATTTAGATTTCCTGGTACAAAGATGAAATTTTAAATAGCGACGTTTCGAGGAATATATTATTCATCTTCACGCTATAAACAGTAAAAAAATAAGGTATAATCCGTACATTCACAAGAGTATGAATAAGTAGTTACAAAAAATTAATATAATGAAAATGTTAAACATAGTAAGAATTAAGAATAGTACTCGATATAATCGAATCGTCTGTTGTAAATAATCTGTGGCCAGATTCATTAAGTAAAATATTTCATGTTGTTGGAGCCCCCGTCCTTCGGTGTCCCCAGGCCTAGTACTGACCGAAGCAGTTGACATGCGTGGCAACAGCAATCGATCGTTGCCCCACTGTTGTGTCGCAGGGCGCGAGGAGGAGGAGTCCGCTGCTGCCGCCGCCGCCGCCGGCCGCTGGCCATGGCGCTGGTCGCCGCCCCGCTGCCGTCGCTGCTGCTGCTGCTCCTGCTGCTGCTCCACGGGCTGGCGAAGGCGCCCGCGGACGTGAGCCCGGGCGGCGTGCTGTACCCGCGCGAGTCGGAGACGCGCGACGTGCGCTCGCTCGACGGCGTCTGGAACTTCCGCCTCGCCTCCGAGACAGACCCGCTCGCCGGATTCACGCACAAGTGGTTCGACAGCGACCTCTCGCAGGTACTACCTCCTTTTGTGGGTCCTTGATACCGAAAGACCAATTGAAAGCAAAACGTCCGTCCGCCCATCCGTCCGTCTGTGAACAACACTCGTGTCTAAACCAGTGTTGTAAAGGTCGATGCCACGTGCGGGAGTCCGTGGCACGAGTGCCACGAAAAAATCGCCCCTCCACGCAGTTCATTACCCCGCCACCAAAGACAACGCCATCCCTACTCTAAAACGGTGGAGTTACTTATAGTTCCCTCTCCCGACGCTAGTTGCGCAGAGAAGATCGTGGTGCCACGACGCGTGCCACTGCCATCAGTAGAAGACCTTGACACCACTGGTCTAAACCATATTTATGTTGATATTTGCAAATTTAATGTTATTTGCATGAAAATATTTAGTTTTCGCGACAAATGCTCTACCATTTGTAATGAGTAGAGTATTTTTGCATGGTTTTAGAATACGTTTCTCTAATCATGGCCCTGTGAAATGCATTTCTATATTTTCCGGGGTGTCAGGTTTCTTTTTCCAATACAAGTTTACAAAACTTTTGTGATATATTTTTATAATGCAGCATAGAAAACGTACTTAATATGAATATAACTGTTTTATTATACGCGTTTTGTACGAGGGGGTAAAATGATTACCTATAAAAAAGTTAATTGTTGCTGACTTTTTGTTTAATGCATATTCTTAGTTTTAAGCTCATATGTTGGATATTTTACGTGCACATATTGCCAATTTAAAGTACTTAGTTGCATGCATATTTTTAACTTTTTTATTGCATAAAGTTCCGAGTCCAGTTATATACCATTTAATATCTAATCCTTAAAAAAATGTAATGCGTGTTCAATAAAAGAAAAACGATGAAACGGTGTCGGAACTGTTATCTTACGACGAAAGGCAATTCACGAGTGAGCAGCCAAAATTTTCGTAATTATTTTGATGTCAATTGCATATATTCTAATTACTGTATTAACATTATTAGTCAAGCAAATTCACATATTTTTGACAACACTGCAATGGAAACAGTGAGTTGCTCGCTTCTTGGTTGAATTGGACGTTTCAAATAATAGCTAAGATGTTAATAGCGCAGAAAATGCAATGTTTCAATATGACGTAGCTGTTTCCAATAACGCGGGAAAGTATGTGCTGTTGTAGTGCCACTAGTTTAATTGCCTATATTTCACACAGAATTACAAAAACGACTCATATTTTCAAAAAAATATAACTGAACTTATTTGAACTTTCGTCTTTAAGAAAAGATTTCATTAAGGAAAAAATGTCTATCCTCAATATTATAGTTGTAAGAAGACGTTTTCGTTTTTCCTACAGTATTATACCACACCCTAGATGCTACGAGTGAGGAAGTAACAATAGTAATGAATCTTTGATGCAGAAGTAATTCAGAGAGAACACCAAAACTTTTATTCGGCAGAGGCTAATTACATAGGTCAACGACCAAAAAACTTGTTGTGTGTGTTCACCTAATTCTTATCATTTTAAGTGTGCTTATTCCAAAAATAACATTAAAAATGCCGCATCACCCACCATTTGTTCACATTTTAACATTTTCTCTGTATAGCTAGGCAAATGCTGCTCTGTGTATCTAGAAATGTATGAGATACAGGAAGTTATAAATTCCCATACTTACTATGTTAATAGGATCGTAGGGCACGAGATTAGCACTAGTATAGAAAGAATTGGCCTGTGAGAAAATCTTTAAATCCAGGGGAAAAGAATATTCTACGGGACCATGTGGTAGATCAACACAAGATTCTGCTGCCTCCAGTGCACATAAACTTAGGTCTCATGAAACAATTTGTGAAGGCCTTACTTAAAGATCAGCCGTGTTTTAAATATATTTGTGAAAAGTTTTTGCAATTGTCTGAAGCAAAATTATTAAAAGAGGGTATCTTCATAGAGACTGATATTAGAAAATATGTTTGATCTCCAATTTGAACTACATATGACAGTAAATGAAAATTTAGTGCTTTTAAACACGTTGTTAATAAGTTCCTAGTCAACAAAAAAGGCCCAGACTGTCAAGCAATTGTTGCCAATATGCTGGATGGTTACAATAGGATGAGCCTCAAGGTTTACTTTACAAACATTTACAATTATTTCCGGACGATTTAGGTGATGTAAGTGAAGAACAAGGTGAGCGTTTTCATTAAGATCTGAAAGTGATGAAAAAGCGTTATCAGGGACGCTGGAACACCAATATGATGGGAGATTACTGTTGGTCCAAGAGAGTCAGCAAACGGCGCAGAGGAAAACAACCGTAACCATTGCTTGCTCTACAAACAGAAGAGGAGACCGTGTGTGGATTATATGAACAGGGCTTAGCTTTAAGAGAAATGAGGTACACAAATAATGTTGTGTAACTCTCTTTGCGTTTCTGTACGAATAGTTTTGCCTAAAATTGTTATTAGTTCTTTTCTCTAAATGATGTGATAAAATTTGCGGTATACAACTACAATTTTCGAGGTACCTCGCTCCAAAAATAAATTTGATCTTTTTTTCCTAGATTAAAATGTAAATATTTAACCTGTTAGTGCATGGTCAAAATCCGAAGGAAACATTAAAATATTTATCTTTATTTCAATGAAAAGGAAATATGATCAGTTTATGCTGTCACATGTTTAAATGGCATGAAGCAACGTATGACGAAATGTGGAGTGTGCCTTGGAGTCTCGTGAGAAAACGTTGGGAAGCACTTTTCTATTCGACAGAAAACAACAACAAAACAAACAAAAAAAAAAAAACACACCATGTTTCCACACCGTACTTCCACGAACGTAATAACCAAATAATGTAATCGATTCCAATTGTTTCAGACCGGCGAGACCATTCCCATGCCGGTGCCGTCCAGCTACAATGACGTCACCCAGGACAAGAGCGTGCGGGACCACCTGGGGCTGGTGTGGTACGACAGGACGTTCTACGTGCCGGACGCGTGGCGCGAGAAGAAGAGCCGCGTGTGGCTGCGATTCGGCAGCGTCAACTACGCAGCGCAAGTGGTGAGTGGATGCCCATGCGTACTGGATTAGCGCGCGCTGCAATTCGTACCTCAATCGTACGTGACAATGCGTGTTCACCCAATATTCCAAATCCTTTCCCTTTAATAATATATATTAATAATAATATACATTAATAATATAATAATATATATTAATATTAATAATAATAATAAAAAGAAGAAGAAGAAGAAGCAGAGCGAAGAGAAGTGGCATTGAACCGGGGGCCTCATTCATACGTCCCTTTCGTTTTTCAGCCCAAGAAGAGTTGGATTTATCCAGAGCGAACAAAAAAAGTACAATGGGAAAGCAAAATGAAAGTAAATCAATCCTTTGTAGATCTATCCGCATCCCAATCTAAGATATTTGCAATGGTTTGTCAATACTGCACAGCCGCACGTAGAATACTTTAAAATGCTGAGCGTGATTTAAATATTAAGCAAAGTGAATAGCCAAATGGTATTTCTCGCTCTCAGTCTCTCTGCTTCTCTTTCTTTTTTCCCTCCCGTTGTGAGTGTGTGTGTGTGTGTGTATCTGTATATGTCACTTTGTCATTTAAATCCGTTTTTAGCAAGAAATTAAAATGACACTGGTCTTAAACTTCAGTAAAATATTGTGCTGATAATGAAATATACTATTTAAACATACACGTTTTGATTACTCCTAGGCATGTTTCGTAACGAGTGTGATTTCCGAAGAGAATTTTCAATACTCGCAAATGAAGCCTTTCCATAGAAAAGCACCAGTAGTCGTCGTGTGCTCCAGAGAGTATAAGTGCCCCGGTATGTAACGCTTCAGACGAAAATAATTCCTGAGAACGGCCGAGGCGAGAAGACAATGCGCAGCAGCCGAGCTCTGTCAACATTCGCCTGAGTAGGCGTTGGCGGTGTAGAAACCGCGAAGCGAGATAGGGGCGTGGCGGGACCGGCCTCCGGAAGGCGGCAGCGCACTCTGGGAACGCGGGCCGCTCCCACGAGCCCCCAACGGCACCGGCTTCGCTCCGCCAGGCCCACGACTGACAATGAACACTTTCTGTTTAATAGTAAAACGTTCTTCGTCACTAAAACATTCTATGTGCGGGGGGGAGGTTATGACTGAAATTAGGTATTGTGGGCTCACTCTTGACACGGTGAATCTCGGAATATTGAACTCCCTAACGATTTCTGAAATGGAATGTCCAATGCGACTAGCTCCAATTACAATTTCGCGATCAAAGCCTGTTAATTCCCGTCGCGCGTCCATAATCACGCCAGAAAGTTTTTCACATGAACTACTTGATTACAAATGAAAGTTCTGCCATTGCACTGTTTTTTATATTTTTTATACGCAGTACTATTACCATCTGTGTATTTACATTTTGCTATCCCGCGACTTTTGTCACGTCAATGTATTCCTGAACATTAGATACGCAAAATTAGTGGTGCTAAAACAGCACGTACTTTCTCGATCTATTTTCACGCAAAAGTACGGGAATTTAGGCAAATCACGCATAATTACATGAATACCAACGATGCACAATGCGTATTTTAACCGTAAATAAAAGTATTAGTTTATATTAAGGCGAACGAAACGTAGCCGTCATTATCGCTTTGTTATTAGTGCGACGTTACAACAATAGGTTACAAGCAACAATGATCGCTAATTCGAATCGATTACACATTTTCCCAATTAGCATTGTTGATACCGCTAGATATTAAACGAAAATGGATACAAAAATATCCATTGGATACAAAAATATCCACATATGTAATTAAATATAATATTTTTATATTCATCAAAATTACTCGGTTTTTATATGCATTATTATATGCATTGCAGGGAGATAAAGGGCAGAACAACGTCTGCCGGGCCCCACTTGTCTAAATTATAAATTATCAATATAAAGTCATTTTTCCTTGCAAAAAGTGTTCTGAAGGTTAAAAAGTGTACCCAGGGTAGTAGTTCTTTTCGTTTCTCTGAAAGTTGAGGTTAGAGGAATTCGTTGTTTAGTTTCATTTCACCACTTCAATGAGGCTTTGACTTCCAATAAAAACTTAATTCATAGTCTGATGATTAAATCTTCTAAAATATGCACGTGTACGATGTTGCAGTGGGTGAACGGACAACTTGCAGTGGTCCACGAAATCGGCCATCTTCCCTTCCAAGCGGAAATAACGCCCGCCGTCAAGTTCGGCGCCAAGAACAGAGTGACCGTCGTGGTGGACAACACCTTGCTGCAGACAACTGTCCCGCAAGGGCGCATCGTCAGCATCGACACGTAAGGGCAAGTTCCTTGCCAGGCAATTTTCTCAAAGCTATTTTCTCTAAGAACCAACAGCTGATTATGCGTAGCGCCAAAACAGTGTTTTACAGGCGACAAGGCACATCGGCGCGTTTGCCCTAAAAACGAACAAATAAGTGAGAGAACCGATTTTCCCCTCGCACAGACCAGGTAAAACTGAGAATTTATTCATTACTCAATGATTCTTTCATAGAAGTATACTAATCGTCGTAAATACTTGTCATTTTCAGAATTTCTCTTGTGTGAAAGGATTAAAGGCACGCAGCAGTCTCGCTACCCTGCAATTTCAGAAGCTCTCCCAAAATGACTCAAGCTACATTTGCAGCCCGAACACCAGCAATTATCCATACCCTTCCTATTCAACTACCCTATCCCGTAGACCTTCAGGACAAATAATGTAACGGGTATCTCCAGAAGGTCGAATTATGACTCGGAATTAGAAAGAAGATGGCGTAGCAAGCGTAATGCTCATGCAAGGATATTGTTACCCAATATTTACTGTTAATAAAGCCAGTAAATACCGATACTTATTTGGGAAGAAGGTTGAGTTGAGCTCACGACCACCCTGAATGGGACGTGTCTAAATAAAAATCCCCAACAGCTGGACTTTGATCAAGGGTCCCTGACTGTTTTATTCAGGTCTTCATTTGAACCAAGATTTTCCCCATCAGTTATTCAACCATCTTTCCTTCTTGTAATATTTAAAGAGATTACTAGACAATATACAGATTTTAATGAAAATCGAACCACTGACATTTTCTACGCGTATTTTGCTCGAAGATGAAATATTAACTTCAAGGTTTTGACCCCAGTGTTGACTACTCGGACGGAGGGACGGACAGACGAACGGTCAGAAAGATGTTTCGAAAAAACACACTTTCTGTATCAGTATATCCCCAAACGTGTATTTTCTTTAAAATCTCGGCATGTTTTTTGGCATTATATTACTGCTATACAAAGTACACAATAAAGTAAAAATAAAGTCGATTTTCAGAAGTTCTGTAATTGAAATTTGACAATTGCACAGGGCATAGTATTCAAGCAAATCAGTCAGAATTGAAACTGTATTTAAAAAACAACGTTCTATAGAAAGAATATGATAAAGTAACAATCCGACTCGAAAATAATCTCTTTAAATTATGGTGAAAGCCAAAAATGCAATTCATTAGTTATATCAATGACAGCACAACACTAGATTTAAGCACGTTAGATTTAAATAACAAAAGGGTTCGAAAAAAAATTTTCAATACAATTTTTGTATCTTTTCTGATACATTTTTTATATAGGGCAAAACTGAAGTATGTGTGAAAATATTTTGAACAGTCTGATGTAGATTAATAACGTGCACTTAAAATATGCATTTCTTTTCCAGAGACAACGGGACAAGGGCTGTGCAAACATATACATTTGATTTTTTCAATTACGCTGGTATTCATCGTCCTGTTCACCTGTATACAACACCAGCTATATTCATTGATGACATCAGTGTGGAGACCGACATTGAAGGAGATTTGGGTAATTTCTTACTTTAGTGAGCGGAATTCAAAAAGAAAAGATTTCCGTTACGACTTTAAAACCCAACTTCGCAAGAATCAATTTCATTAAAAATCAGCAAAAATGTTAAAATAATACATAAATGAATACATTTTCGACGAATTCCTTGAATGGCAATATTGAATGGACGTAAATGTAGCTTCACTGGGCGCACGTTTTGTTGAGCACTCCTTTTGCTTGTAGTTCATTTACAGTTGAAATTGATTTTCTATAACTCGGGAAAAAAACATTTTTCAAATATCTTTATTTTTCTAAAATAATTATTTTCTAAATTCATTTTTTCGTTGTTGTTTTTTTGTTTTTTTGTTTGTTTTTTTAATAAAATTCTGGCCCTCAAGAAAATGTGCGCAGATAAATTTCTTTCCCCACACGTCATATACAGTTTTTACTGTTTTTTTTGACAAATTAAAAAAAAAAGATCCCAAAAGCATTGAAAGGAGCCTGCGTGCGACCTCATAGAAGTTAACTCTAGGACTCGAAACTATTTCTTTTGAAAATCACAATATGCGTTTATTTGGTTAGTTAACAGAGAATACTGCCCGCCCCGCTTCGAACGCCATCTGTAGGTAGACTACATCTCCAAGGACTCCTCTAGGTCTTAGTAAAGCAACTCACCATAGAAGAATAATTTTGTTACATAAATTGTCCCACATAGTTATTTAATTTACAATAAAGACTAGAATAAATGATTCTTAATAATACATTCACAAAGTACATATTTTGGAGAAATTAACAATTTAAATATTTTCGGCACACTTTCACAAGTATTTTCTCGCCGTCAAATGACGTAGCACATACCATTTTGAGGGTTTAACAAATAAAATTCTAAACAGAAAGCAACATTTTCCAGTCAAATGTCTTCTTTCAAGACATGGCAATTTTGAAACCGACGCATTTTGACGGATCCAACGAGCTGCGTTCACGCCCTCGCTCTTACCAAGTGATTCGCGCCTCCTCTCTCGGTCCGGCGCTCACGTTCTATTTAGTGATGCGACATCGCTAATCAAAAATCGATGTTGTCAAACATGTATATAAGTTAAAAATTGGTTGTTTTGTATACAACTGTCTGTCCAAGAAAACCTTCTAGCCAAATTCATTGAATTACACTATATGTTAGTGAACGACAAACACTTCAAATGAACTTTTTTGAAAAGTCACAAATTTTCTGTGAAAAAGAGCTTCAAATGTCGCATTTACAATGACGCTTAAACGCCATTTTCTTAAAACGGGCTACAAATTGTTCAATTAAAATTGCCATTTAGGAAGAGGTTTTACTCTTCTTTAATATTCTGAAAGTAATATTTCGGAAAATTGAGAAACATTTTTAAAAAAATGTACTTTGTGCAGCGATAGATGGCAGCTGGCATGAATACATGGCAAGTCCGAACAGCTAGCCTAGACCAAATAAAATAGAAAATTAATACGAGAAAGTCTGTGTCTAGTGGTGTACATTCTGTAGCAGCACTGATTTTTATTTGCCAACATAGAGTGATCGATAAATCTGGATAATATCAAACTCACCATTTGGATCTTTTTACTAAAAAATGCACATGTTTTCATCACGTGAATACTTATCTGTTCCAATCGGTTTGATGGCAATCTTGAGCCATAAAAAATATCATTCATTTTTCTGCTGTTACATTGGAGGAAAATTGTCGGATGCGAATTATGCGATGTTCGATTCAATGGAATCAGAAACAATATTGCCGATATAAGCGCAGTGCCATTCATAATATAATGTCCAATGTCTGACTTCATTACAATATCTTCTTAAAGGCAGTGAACAATGCACTTTTAAATTGTTGACGACTGATTGAACTGCTTTGAGACACTCGGTTTACCTGCTCATTCTAGTGATTTGATGAGTTGTCTTCGTTTACGAGATTAATTTGCAACGTGTTGTGAAAAATTGTACGATTTTTCAACGCAATATTGGTAAAATGATCTTCAGTATTTTTTCTTTTCAAAATAATTTTTAAACGAAAGACTGTCTCTCGAAGTACTAGGTACAAAAGGCTTTAGAAAGTTCATACAAATGGTCTACAAATACCCCTTGATAATTGGGGGGGCCTTTAGACCATTTCTCATGGGGGATCCAGATAACTAATGCTGAATGTTGGCCTGTTAAATCCGCCACTGTTGACCGTCTATTTTCTGATACTACCTCTTTTGCGAGTGCTTGACCACCAGCTGTGCTACTGGTCATAGTTTAGGAAGAGCGACGAGAATGACAATCTGCATATCCCCCAACCCTCGCAGGATAATGGAATTGAAGTTCAGCATTTATATTTAATTCGAAGTAACTCAGTGCAACACGGGTATTTATTTATTACAATTACCCTTTATATCAGGAAAAGAATAAATTATTTCAATAGTGTAAACTGGATGTATTATTTCCATCTCCACTCCGCGATTGGTGCCGTCCTGCACTGCTCCGCTCCGCCCAACCTCGACCCTTGTAACGATCGTATAAAGGCGGCAAAGCATTTGCACTTGACACCAGTGCTATTATCTACGGAAAGCGTGTAAAGTTGCTCTAGAATACGGGAGATATTTCAATTTTTTCGTTAATTACTTGATTTTCACGCCCCTCGGATGTCTCAGCGTGCTACCTTTCTGTGAGGCGGACCCGGGTTCGATTCTCGGCTGGGGCAAAAGTGAAGCTGTAGCTTTCTAATACAAATCGCCTCACTTTCTATAGCTGTGCGACGAGAGAAAAACCTCAGGCACGCCACGAAATCTAGGTACGGTGATGGGAATAGGTCCTGCTCGCCACATATCTCCCTTCCCCCAGGCGTGGATGAGAAAAAACACAGGGCCTAGGGCTGGGACATCGCTAGCTGGAAAATGCGAATTAATCCGACCCTACGGAAGAAGGCAATTGATTATTAGTAGTTGTTTTAACCCTTGGACTCTGTTTGGAGTCTTTTCTGACCCCAGGCCCAAATGATGTTTTGTAACGCACTGAAAATTATTCACATGAACTTCTCCTTTAGATTTGCTATTTATGTGCA
The DNA here is from genome assembly GCA_031308135.1 of Acheta domesticus. NCBI lineage: Eukaryota > Metazoa > Arthropoda > Insecta > Orthoptera > Gryllidae > Acheta > Acheta domesticus. Next base: position 148,063,626 of record JAHLJT010009436.1, on the reverse strand, counting down.
GTTTTACTAGTTAGTAGCATGCTGGTGTGGTAAACACGTACATGCAGTGCTTGATTTATAAAATTTTAGGTTCCGGAACGCTCCCCCAAATTAATTATTAATTTAATAGAAATAGTTCTATACTTCTAATATAATTCAATGATTATTCCGGAGGTACCGGAACGCCGTTCCGTCGCGTTCAGCCAGAAATAAAGCCTTGTCTACATGTAGAGAGATGAGTAAGCAGCGGATATTCGCCTTTTCCCGATTTTTATCCTTCTATTAAAAATGCAGTATTTTAGGTTACTCATTGATTTTGAGGCATTAGTAGTATTATATTTTAATACAGCCAATGCTTCAAAATGAATGAATAACCTAAAATACTTCGTTTTTAATTGAAGGATTAAAAATAGGCAAATAGACAAAATCCGTGGCTTAGTTATGACGATATTTTACCATGTTTTTTTCCTAGAAATACTATTTTTCGTTTTTTAGTTCGATATAGCAAATAAAGCAAATAAATAGCATAATTTTCTTAATTAATAATTCTAAATACCTTCCAAGCAGGAAATAAAGGTAAACTATTGGGTAAAGCATGAGGGGTTAAATCTTACTCCAAACAGAGTTCATGTAAGTAATAGAGAAAGAGTCGAAGGGTTAAATACGACTTAAGATCTTCTCTGAGACCTACACAATTGGATCGTTTCAATGAAACGTGAACTGCCGTTAAATGTGACGTTTGATAACTCTGAGTGCTAAAATAGTAATCCAATAAATTTTATGGTTTTTCAAAACTTTTTATATAATAAATATTTAGGGGTAAATCGAGTTCTTGCACAAGGTGACAACTGGTTCTATCCTAGTGATAATTACTATTTATCTGGCATTCCTTTTGATATATCAATAGCAACTGAAATGTGAATACAAATAACACTAACGGATACGTGTAATGGTATTTATAAATTTTGCAGGTGTCGTGTTTTACAACATCAGTTATGGAGGTTATATACAGCCAGCAACAGAACCTACATGCTACGTCGATCTCCTAGACAAAGATGGAAATATTGTAGTGGCAGACAACGGCCAAGGAGGTCTTCAAGGTCGCCTTGATGTGCCTAACGCTAAATTCTGGTGGCCGTATCTTATGCATGAGAATCCAGGATATCTCTACACTTTGCAGGTATGTATCAGAGCAGATTATTCAATACTATTATTTAAGCACATTGCAAGTCAAGGTAAAAACTAAACAGTAATAACTTTACGTTAAGGTCCGTCTCAAATCTAATGAATGGGGCACTGAAGACGTATATAGACTCCCCATTGGAATTAGAAAATTAGAATGGAATGAAACAAGTTTTCTAATAAATTCAAAGCCTATATATTTGCGAGGATTTGGAAGGCATGAAGATTCAGATGTAAGTATTTGAGGAAGTAATAGAATGCACAATTGAATTACAACAGAAAAAAAGTATTAATGTAATTCAACAGATTCGAGGAAAAGGCTTGGATTACCCTCTTATAATCAAAGATTACAATCTCATAAAATGGATTGGAGCAAATTCATACCGAACATCTCACTATCCTTACGCAGAAGAAATAATGGATCAAGCAGATCAGCAGGGGATCCTCATTATTGATGAATGCCCGAGCGTTGATACAGAGTATGTACATATTTATAATTTCATAAACAAAACGAGTGTACAAAACTGCATTCAATAATTGTGTTGGGTCAAATTCTGGAAGTATGTATGCTAATGAACGTTTGGGTTTCCTAATATTAAGTACTTTAAAAATAATTCACAAATTTGTTTTTTTTATGTCAATAATTCATAAGGTTCCAATTTAACTACGACATTTTAGAGCTGTTGTCAGGTAGTATTATAACAACAAATCCAAATTGTTTATCATCTTTTAAAGCGTGTCTTAGAAGTACTATAAATTCCTTGATATTTAGTCAAATAAACCTACATGGCATTGACTCTAACAATAAGTAAATAAAGTTACAAAATATATAGTGACCAATACTTCCGACGGAAAAACGTCACCGCAGTTTACAGTTGCAAATAGTTAATTATTTACTGCAGGTGGAAATATTCGAGCAGCAATATACACAATCACTACTTTTCAGGAATTACTCCCCAACCTTGCTGCAAAAGCATGCTGACTCTTTGGGTGAACTCATAAGAAGAGACAAGAACCGACCCAGTGTGGTAATGTGGTCAGTAGCAAACGAAGCTCGCACTCATGTGACTGGGGGCTGATACGTATTTTGGGTAAGAGCACATTCTAATAAACAGCATTTATTACCGTCATAGTACATTTTTGAAATACTAAAATTTGTTCGAAAACATTATCTTCTATTTTCAGATATATAGTGGAGTATGTTAAGAGTTTAGATACAACACGTCCAGTAACAATGGCCACAGCACGCGGTTTTGACGAAGACAAAGCGGTAAGATAAACCATTGGTAAGGGAAGAGCTATTCAAACATAAAAAATGTAATAGTATTTAAAATTGAGTAGCCTTCTAAATATTAACAAGCATAAAAATATTGAAAATTAAGAAACATTTTGTTAGAAAGAAGAAGAAAACCATCGCAACATGACTTGATCCATATTTTTTACCTGGAAAGGCACTTAGTATGTTCTATTGATTTACTTCTAATCAAAAATTCACACATAGAAAATAAAATAATAAATAAATAATGAAAAATAATATTTTCCTTTTTTAGAAGCAGCAATATTCAATATTATTTTTTCAAATAAATATTCCATGGTACTTACAACAAGTCAATATTTCTTATTAAAATTACATCCAAAATTCATAGAGAGAGGAATGCTTTTAAGGAGAGATTCTGTTAAAAACATTTTTTATTATTTTTGCTTGATCAGTCTGTTCTTATCTGATGTTCTTATTCACATCCCGTAAGTTCATTTTATAGTAATTCTACAATATTAAAATGTATAAATAGATACTTTCAAATGTTTTCAGGCTCGATATATGGACATTATTGGATTTAACCGATATAATGGCTGGTACAGCAATCCGGGAAAAATTGACACAATAAAGAAGAACGTTCAACTTGAAGCTGAAAGCTGGTTCTTCAAGTACAGGAAACCAATATTTATGACTGAATATGGAGCGGATACAATGCAAGGACTTCACTTAGTAAGCATTTATTTAATAAATTTCATTTTTGCTCGTTTAAATATTTAAATAATAACTCGGTGAGCATTAAAAAACTGACTAATTATTTTCCTAAGAACATTCATTACCTTTTTTGCGCTTCACAGGATCCAGATTACATTTGGTCAGAAGAATACCAAGTAGCATTAATGTCTGAACACTTCAAAGCATTTGATGCATTACGTAAACAAGGGTTCTTCATTGGTGAAATGATATGGAACTTTGCTGATTTTAAAACAGCACAAAGTAATTTCTTTTTAAATATTCTTTTTATTTGAAACTTTGGCTCATACCATCAAATGTGCGAGGGGGATTCAAATGAAAACCTTAAAAGCATCATAGAATTTCTTTCGGAAATTTGTACAACTTTTTCAGTAAGTTGCAGTAGTGGTCCTTGAGATCAGTAGTGACTTATATGTTTCTTAAGAGGAGGAAAGAAGCAAATACTTAAAGTACTTCAAATTTTACATAAAACAAATTAGATTACATGTGTCGACAGGCGATGGGATAAGAGAGAAAGATCTATCAATTTGGTTTTCCAGTGGCTTCCAAGAATAAAGGCGATTAACACACGACAGGAGAAAAGTTTGAGAGTTCCTCCTCAGGGTGACTTCAAGTGATAGCGATCGTTTTCATGTATCATAATAGCTTGCAAGGGTTAAACTCCAAAATAAATTCCCTCACAGTTATCAACTCAAAAATTGAACATTTTCCGTCAAATATCAAATATTTTATTTGGATATTACATTCGGAAGAAGCAAATAAGTGATGATGACGCTCCTCCCTTCCTACTCCTAAGAAATCGCCTCTACTTGAGGTTCAGAAAGTGACCGACTGGTGTCAGAGTGATGCTACAACGCAGGAGAAGGCATCAGCATCCGCAACAAGATGGCGGCTCCACTATCAACATCCACCGCGATAAAGCAGTTGCGTGATTTGAGTAGTCAAGGTGTAAAACCAATAGAAATGCATCGCAGAACGACAGCGCAATGCGGTGTGTCGTGGGTGCCGCTGCAACTAGTGTACGAGTGGCGTAGAAAGTTTAAAAGCAGCGTAACTTCAGTGGAGGATGCCCCACGGCAGGGGCAGGCTCACCGCGTAGTGAAGAACAAGAAAATTGCGTTAGTGGAAGAGCTTGTGAAGGACAACAGGCGTGTAACTGAATGAAACAGCCAGAACGTTGGAGATTAGTGTTGGTTTAACACACAATATTTGCTACAAAGTACTGCAATCCAGTGAAGCGTTTGCAAGATGGTTGCCACGACAGCTGACTGCCGAATTGAAAGTTCGTCACGTCGATGCTCGTGAAAAACGTTTGCGTCTTTTCCACATCCTAGGTGAATGCATTTGTGAAAAAATGTTACTGGCGATGAGACCTGGATGCACGTTCACCAACCAGAAACGAGGTCAAGCAAGAAATGGCGCCACAGCTGATCGTCGAAACCAAAGAAATTCCGCACTCAATAGTCTGCTGGGAAAGTCAAGTTCACACTTTTCTGGGATACAAAAGAAGGATACATTTTGGAACATTACATGGAAAAGAGAGTAACAGTAACCAGTCATTATTATTCAGATATGCTGAAAAATCCCTTTCGTCCTGCAATCAGGAGTAAACGACGAGTACTGTTGACTTCCAGAGTATTCTTACAGCATAACAAACCCAACCGCATAACTCCCGTTTTGCAGATCAGACCATCCCCAATTATAAATTTGAATGCCTTATTCATCCACATTATTCACAATACCTAGTGACTTCCCTGTGACTTCCACCAATCCTAGTGACTTCCCTGTGTTCGGTGCACTCAAAGAAGCAAGAGGGCGGGGGGGGGGCAACCATTTCAGAAGTGATGAAGTGAAAACTGCGGTACGAGTGGCTACAGACACGACCAGAATATTTCTTTCAACGTGGTATCAACACTTTCAAAACGTTGAAACACTTATATTGAACGTCAAGTCGACTATGTCGAAAAACGATATGCATAAATTGCTCGTTGTTACAGTAAAAACAATATTGCATTTCAAGGTTTTCATTTGAATCACTTAAGGCACAATTACGAAATTGATTGCAAAAAACTTTCAATATTGCACACTTATAAAAATTTGTCATTTTACAGCTTACACACGAGTCGGTGGAAATAAAAAGGGAATATTCACACGGGACCGACAACCCAAATCGTCAGCTCATCACTTGCGACGCCGCTATTGGGCATTAAATGAAGAATTAGAAGGCACTAGAAGACAAACAGTGGACAATTACATAATTTCTTCACCGACATTGCACAATAAGACTGAACTGTGAACTTCTTAAGTATGTTTGTAAGATATGTATTTCTTACTGTGTGATAGTAGTTTTAGGTTTTACGATTAAATGATTTTCTTTTTATTTATACATTTCATGTAATTTCTTGATTGCTGCAGATCAATATTTCCTCCCATAGAAACCTGTCTTAAAAGTTCAATAATTGCTGTCATTTACAAACCTAAACATTATTCGACAGAAAATTGGTCACATTGATTAAATTATTTAGAACCAAAGCATGAAACAGGGTTGCCACTTATTTCCTGGAACAAAATTGCCCTGACTTTTCCAGATTTCCATTGCATTTTTATTATTTTTCACTGACAGTGTTTCATTAACTATTTTTTCAAACATTTTAAAGTAAGTCTGATAATAATTTATCAGCTCTTTTTTCTCCGTGAAGTAAAATATGCAAAATGTTCTCCACAAATACAAATTGAATCACTATTTTTTGATGGGCTAATATTTTTTAAAGAAATAATATCTAGTTCTATATGTCATGAGATTCCCCGATTTTCTGCATTTTCAATGTTTTCCAGAAAATAATCATCCTGGGTAATAGCTTTTCATAAAAAGGAAGAATTATCAAGGGGGCCGTTCTTAACACGTCTGTAATACCACCGAATTTATTTTATTCCTTCAATTGGTTCTCAAATAATTCATTCACGGGTTGTTTTACAAAGAAATATAATTATTATTTTCCAGTAGAATTTTCAGTCTTTGAGCAGCAATTCCTTTAAATTCAAGCTTTCATTTATTCACTTAAGGATTAATCCACACGCTATTTAAATAATAACGAATTATTACGTCGTCAACAGCATTTTTTATACTTTGGGCTGCAATTCTTTTGAGCTTCCCGTTATTTCGTTTCCACCAGGGAGGTTTGCATTGCTGTAGAGAAATTCATTCTTGTACAGAAATCTTGTATTGTCGAGTTCTCATTCACTTTGGTGATCGCGCATCTTCTACAGTACTGACAGCGAATAAGCGACTCCGACAGTTCGATGCGCTCCTGTCACACATTTCTACGCTCATGGCACCACCTACATGACATAAATTAAATCTCAAAACTGACACTTACTGACAGGAGACACGTCTTGATATCATGCTCATAAACCTTCGCCACAACGAATTTTATCGCCTTCGCGAATTCGCGTGAGTCAGTTGTGCGGCAACGCGAAACGCTGGCTGTGAGAAAGTAAATAAATCCTCGCAAGCTGATTGCTTCAGAGCAGGTCACATGACGTATCACAGCACTTGGCGAGAGAACTGTCAGAGTCGCTTATCCGCTGTCGGTACTGTAAGCATCGTCAGCTTCTCAAAGCGTGCTGTGGTAAATGGACAAAAGTGGTCGGCAGCGCGCCTACAAACCTCGTTCCGAACAGTGCGACCTGTCGTGCGACTAAGTGATAGCTGGTTTGGGGTTGTATTTCATTACGTAAATTTCATAGGTCAGCAACAAGTTCATAGGCCACGGGTGTCCAACTTGCAAAGTCTCAAGGGCCACAACTATGACCTTGAATTTGTTTGCGGGTAGTATTTGCAATTCTCGGGAGATCCACATCTAACTTCCCCATATTGTTTTTCTTGGCACTTTCCCCGGCTGCTCTGAAATGGGGAGGGGGCATGGGTTATTATCCAAGTATGGTTACAATCTGAATGGTTGAATGGTCCTTGGAAGTTGTCTTGCGTGTAGCACGACGAATTGTCAGAAATGCGAGAAAAATTCAAAAAGAATTAACGTGGGTTTTATATGTTAAAAACGCCGTTATTTTGAACACAGAATTTTAAGTTTATCAAAGACGTTTAATCACCCTTAGGGCAGGGCGATAAAGAATGTAACAGATCAAACAGGTTGGGATGGGAGGGGCGCGATAGAATGCGAAATTACCAGGCGGGATAGCACAGGTGGTAAAAGACGAAACGGAAGGTGAAAGGAAGGCATCAGAGGCCTGGCATGATAGGGAGGGAGGGACGAGGCTGAGCAGAGCAGCGCGGGGAAAGACATGGCGGGGCAGGAAAGGGGAAGGACGGGCTGTACCCGACGGGTCACGGAGGCCGAATGGCCTTTAGCTCTTTACGGTACACACGTACAACGCTCATTTCCGGCGCGGGAGGGCCCGGCGCCGAATGACGTCACTCAGCGGCTGGATTGCGCCATGTTATCAAATGGTGGCGACAGAGGCGTATCTAGGGTATGGCAGCCATGGCACAAGCCATGGGCGCCACTCACAAGGGGCGATATTTAAAGTATACACGCTCAAACAAATAACATCAACCCTAATTTGAAGTAATCTGTCAGAGGCGCAGATTCTTGCCATGGGCGCCGGATTACCTAGATACCCATCTGGGTGGCGGACACAACGAACGCTCGCCGAAATTTATCGGCGTTCAGCCGTCAACGGCGGCCAGCTGCCGGAACGCATGGGAGGCGCGTTGGCCGCACTCGTTGGTTCTCTGTCGAGACGTGGCTCAGAAGCGCGTGTTCACAAGATTCAAAATGGATTTGGTACTTTTTTGGGGGGTGAGGCCCGCTGTGTGGAATAGAGGAACAAAAGACACGCGAACAAATGTGGAAAAGTGCCGGAAAAAATTTATACATATATGAACATGTACACATTTACATAACCTCAAATATATTAGATTATGCAAGGTTAAAAGTTACATTAAGTGAAACATTAATCAATCAAATTAACAGAAACTAAACGGAAATACGATTTTAGAAGCATTTATGAGTTTATGTGAGTGTACAAAATTGGATTGTAGACGAATTTAAGAAATGTATCTCCCATAATTGATAAATTGGACGGTCGTTCTGTAGACTGTTTTGTAATGAATGTTACGTGAATCCAATTGAATAGCGTTATTGGGAAAGTTATTAAATCCTTCTTTATCAATAGTAGTATTTTGTAAAACAGACATGCACTTCATAATTGTCGTAAATTAACATCAATCTTTGAATATAACTGTCGAAATGTGCATTCAGTCATTCTACTATTCACTGGTTACAAGTTTTGATTTACTATTATTCATAAAAACAGTGCATTTTCTTCTTGTCTGTTACCGGAAATAATTTCGATAAATGCATGGTCCGCAATCCGCTCTCTACATCGCACACGCATGGAAGTGAAGTACTAGGAAGAACAGCTAGATCTCGACATTGTGGAATCGGCGTTTTGTGTGTCCACCTTTGCTGGACGAGCAGCATTGCTTATCAGCTGCGGATGCCGGCGTCGGCATGCCAGCGTTCTACGTGTTTGTACCCTAAGGGTGCAAACCCTTAAACCCTAAGGGTACAAACAGGTAATCGGAAGCTTGAACGTCGCTATAGAGCATTAAAACATTAAGTCCGTTGACACTTCGTCAGCTGTGACGCTGTTATCCAATCGGGGGCTTGAACGTTTCTAGTGATGTTCAAGCTCCCGATCCGGTGACACCTTCAACGGAATTAATTCGTCAACGGAATTAATGCTTTAATCGAAGTAGAGGCGTTAGTAAAATGTCATGAAGTACTTTAAATCGTGCATCTCTGGAATCCGCGCATTTTACTTACGAATGCTCCCCTCGGAAATCTCAGGATACTCCGACGGATAATGCAAGGAGACTCGCTATGTCCATTACACTTTATTGCTGCTCATTCCCAGTCAATAGTAGAGAAACATGAACTACAGTGCTTTGAAACTTCACGGGAGACCTGTCTCGTTAAAGTACACCCGTGGAAACATTAGATTTCGCGTCGAAAATGCCTTGATCCGAGAGGTTGAGGGCGATGGACATCCCTGCCTGCAGACAGCGCTACCTAACGATGGTTTTCAAAACTACGTTCTCTAGACCAAACTCTGAAGATGAAATTTATATGATTGGAGAGCATATAAAATATGTTTACGTCCATTGAGAGTTAAATAGTAGTAGTACAGAGGTAAAAGAATTCCGTGATTTCTGCCCATCAAACTGAATTGACAGTATTTTTTGTGTAATATCACTTTCAAGTTTCGATAATATAAGCGTATCGTTATAAGAGAAGAGCTAGGCCAGCAAATGAATGGCTATTGTTGAGTGTTGTTCCAGAACTGGAGGAGTGGCGGGTTCGATTCCGAGTCTGAGTTGATATTTTTATCCATTCTACACTGCCACAAATCCACCAAATTACAACATTCTACATTCGTTTTGTCAAAAATCTTGAATTTTCGAACACGTATAAAATTCTTGATGTTATAATCGCTCGGCACCAAAACACGTCTGTTGAAGACGAGAGACAAATCCACACGTGTTCATACTAATTACGCGAAAAAACATTTTCAAACCATAAACAACTTGCACTAAATTATAACATGGATAGTTTTGAATCAGTTTGT
>JAHLJT010009436.1:148031286-148052806 GCA_031308135.1 Acheta domesticus | reverse complement strand
ACACGCGGGTGACGCAAATTACTATTAAGAACATGCATAATGAAAATGTGTTTCAGCCATTACGGCGTGGCGTCGCTTACATACGCTAGGGCATGAATCGGAAGCGTGACTGTTGTAGCCGGATGTCTCTTGTGCGACGTTGCGCAATTGACCGCTCGGTCAAATCGGTATGCCTTCATGAAGTCAATCCAAGCTATTCTCGTTTTGTTTTCGTTTACTTACATCATGGCTGTTATATTTCAAGATTTTCTTGCAGCCATAGGAACTACGCTGCCTCAATGTCGCCTTAATTTCCTTTAAGGCAACATTTATCTTCAACTGGCTCCTCGATCTATATTTTCTTAGTTTTTGCTGTAGTTATATATTTTGACATTTATGTTAGTCAAGCGCTTGGACCACAATTCTTGGGAAAATAACTGTGTATGCCTTTGGGTAGCATAGAACTAATGCCGCATGTGCGTCACTCCTCAAGTTACTCTGGTTTCTTTATTTCTTGCTGAATCCATGCGGTTACATCGCACAAAAAGAAAAGCTGTAGATAAGTTACAACGAAAAGTACTAAACATATCCAATACGGAAATTGAAAATCCACTATTCACTAGATAATCACTATTCCCTGTGAACCAGTGGCGTAGCTTGACTCGCGCGTTTGGGGATGCTCAACAATAACGTGAACTGAAGACATCATGGTTCTTAATGTTCTCTAGAATCTATGTTATTGAAACCAATGTTACAATATTTCAACAGATTAATGTCAGGAGACTTCTTGAAAGCAAATTAAGAAATACCTCGGCTTTAGTTCTTATTGTATCTCAATACAACCAATTAATATTGTATCACAATAAAACTTAGCTGAGGACACAACAGTTCTCATGCGCGATTGGCAATGACATCACTTGTGAATTTATATATTTCAAACCAAAATAAAATGTAATATATTTAAGTAAGAATTCAACTTCTTAGATATTAATTAAGAATTAGTAGGTAAGCATTATCACTACTGTTTGTACTGTATCTACAAGCATAGAATCGCGAGTGAGAACAACATCAAGTGTGCTGCGCTCTCGTGCACAAACGAGCAACTTGCTCATAAAACGTTTCTCAGCCGTATGCTAGCTTTTCGGGACTCGGGAATCCAGGGGCAGGGGTGAAGAGGGGAGGGAGAAACCTCGCCGTCTGCGCATGCGTTATTGCTCGTCGCAATCTCGTGGCAGACGCTAGAAGCATATTAGCGTCCAAGCAATCAGAGGCCAGCTAACAACAACGAGCCGAATTCATAGGAAATCACTTTAAAATTAATACAACCTTTTCGCTCAATGTGTTTCAGTCACTTGGAAGATTATCAATACAATATTTAGCGTTCTTTGATTAATATTTTACGTGGAGATACCTAGCATCTTAGCGTCCCCTGACGCTACGCCACTGCTGTGCACACAGAGTTAAACATGTTTCTGAAAATATGATTAAAATTTTTTGTGTACCAAGATTTGTACTGACGAGTACGTACATAGCTGCAGTTGCAGCCTATAGCAGGAAATCCTATCATCAACCTTAACGTAACTCGTATGTGTACATCAAGAGTTTAATCATTCATTTTTTGTTAAAAGGGACGCATGTGGCAGGCGATAGAGAGCAGTGTATCGACAGAGCTCCGTCAGCTCGATAGAGCAGCGACGATCCAGAGTATCGTATGATTGGATATTGCATACCTAAGTCAAATATTTAAAATTCAAGATGCCGGATCGATTATGAACGAGAAAAATCTAAAGTTCTGAATAATAACAACTTACTAACAAAAATGGTACTGTTTTTCGATTTGACATTGACTTTCAGAAGTAATCACGAACAAAACATTTTCTTGAGTTATTTCAAAATCCCATCTTGAAGTTTTAAAGTTTGACTTCAAATTGGTGTTCAGTGACCCAAGAAACTAGTACGGTAGGTAAACTATGCTCCGCCATTTTGATTTCGAAAATCCGACTTCAGATTCGTGTTCAGCAACCCCAACCCCCCCTATCAACTTTTGACTAACATAAACCAAAAGAATAGTCATTGTTCAAAGACTTAATGTGTTATCACTGGTAGCTCAAATTTGATATTTCAAAAATTTATTTATTCAAAATATGAAAAGGTAAAAAATTTCAGAATCGCCGCCAAGATCGCTATTCTCCCTGCACAATGTTAAAACAACTTCAAAGTATGCTAGGTATTTTTTTATTTATGTGAAAAGAAAAAAGTTATGTAGCTATCGAGCAGAATTCATCGCACAATCAAATATGTATTATACATCTTCACTGAAACATTCAAAATCGGTATTCGTATGTTTCTGTATATTTCAATTGATCACAGAAGAAATAATGAGTACGATGAGTAGAATGAGTACGATGTACGTCTCAGCAATGCACGTAGAAGATTCTGAAATGAGATGAAGTGAAAAAGTAAATTTTACTGTGTGGCCTCATAAGCTGCAGCTTGAAGAATGTCTTAATGAAATGTATTTAAACGTTCTAATTTTTAATTAATTTGTTATGTATGCTACTTAACACGTTTCCAAAGAGAGTTTTCAATACTCGCAAACCAAACCTTTCCACTATGTGCTCCAGTATGTAACGCCTCAGACAAGAATAGCTGCTGGGAGGCGAGAGGCCGGGGCGATGAGAGAATGCGCAGCAGCCGAGCTCTGTCAACATTCGCCTGAGTAGGCGTTGGCGATGTAGAAACCGCGAAGCGAGATAGGGGCGTGGCGGGACCGGCCTCCGGAAGGCGGCAGCGCACTCTGGGAACGCGGGCCGCTCCCACGAGCCCCAACGGCACCGGCTTCGCTCCGCCAGGCCCACGACTCACAATGAACACTTCCCATCGCCGAGCCTTGCCATTTGTAGCCAGGACACATTTGACGAACAACTTTCTCCGGTTCGTTGTTCTCTGGCACAAACAAAACGGTGGTTGCTGTTTCTTAAACGACGTACACGTACATTCATCCGTACAAGTGTTTTGTGGATTGTTACGTGGAACACTTCTCGTCACTTTTTAAAAAAGAAGGTCATTCAAATATGAACCGGGATTTTGTATCACAGCGTTATTGGTGATACATAAAAATACAAATGGATTTTCTCATTTTTCACCATAGTTTCCTTCACTAGAAATACATTTTCTCCATCGCTTAAGAAACTTTCTGATTCCTTCATGAAAAAGAAGACGGCTGTCGCAGTAGCAAATTGCGCACGAACTGTTTGACCGCAGCTTCGTCACCAAATCTTTCTCCACCTAATGCCTCCTTTAGTGGATTAAACGTATGATAGTAACATGGGAACAAGTCCGAACAGTAAAATGAATGTTCTGGATGTTTCTAGTGCAATTTTCTGAATTTATCACCAGCCAGAACAAGTGCGACCATGTGTTGTCACGCAAGATGTCATCATGAATCGGTGGCCGCCACCCGATCCAGCAGCCAGTAAAAACGGATTGAAGAGCGCGGATTCGGCGTTGCCGGGCCCCTCCGAGAGCTGCCCACACAGTGTCTGCGTCGGATGCCATTAAATTTTATACATAAAAGGAAATGTTCCAATGTTACGTGTTCTGACACATATGGGGAGTTCACCCCGCAGGAGGAAACCATACCAAAAACGTCAATGGCTAAAGCGAAGACGCGTTAAAATTACTTGTTCGCGCCTATCAGCACGAGATGACCAGGGCTTTGCACAATCCTTAATCACTCTTAATTTGAAAGTGCCATTGAGTCACTGCCTGTCATGTACTGATAATGGAGCGTTTTAGATAGTATGCCTTTAAATCTGTTGATGGGACGGCGGGAAGATCAGTCCGACACGAACTTCGTAGCTTGGTCAGTTAATGCAATGTTAGAAATTTCCCACGTGACCCGGGACTGAACAAAAAACTAGATCATAGCTATTAGATAAATGAATCAGTTATATGGTTGTCGTTAAATAATCTGAAGGAGAATAGGAAGTAATCTGAAGGAAATTAGGTATGCATCTGCAGCAATAAGTATACCGAGGTGGTGGATACTGTTGAGTAATCTCCGAGTGGAGGAAGCCGCTGAGCAACTGTATTTCTCTATGTAAGAGCTCTATATAATAGCAAGACAAATGCGATCAGCTCACTGTGAGGTACCACTCAGCACACGTAGATTTAAGGGGGAGACACATAGGTTTGCAGACCACAATAAGGGCACAATACGTAAGGGTTTTATCAACTGTCTCCCCGAGGAACCTGGCAGATTCAGCTAAAGGGAGCTGATGGCCTCCAAGGTTGATTGCTACACAGGTGACATTTCTTGTAAAGCTGCACACCGTTGGTATAGTTTATTAAGGACCAGCTAGATCTGCCGTTGCCTAACACTGTTGCTGCTGGATAAAAAAAAGTTTGCAAAATTATCCACAGTCACTCCTTTACAAATTCTCGCACGGCCCATACTATACTGTTTATGGCAACGGGCAACAGTGACACTCAGAACTGATCCTTGCGAGATGTCGTTTTCAACAGGGCGACTATCAGACATCTTGTCACCTAAGCGAACAGGCAAGAATCTATTCGAAACAAAGTTTTAACCAAATACGAGGAGCTTTCCCCTCAACCCCCAGAGTGTCAGTTACGCAAAATGCTGTTACTCCAAGTGGTGTCGTAGGCCTTTTCTATATCAAACAAGGTGTTGCAAGACGAGTATTAGAAATTTCCGTTGCCAAACAACGAGATTGTCTAGAATTGGCCGGTGTTTTCTGAATCCGCACTAGATCGGGGTGAGCTGATTTCTGCTCTCCAAGGTCCAGACCAAATCGGATTTACCGCCAATGCGAACGCAGGTGATAAGAAATATAGGCTGGTAGCTCAATGTATGCGGTTGATATTTTCCTCAGAGTTGGGACGACGATGGCATCTCGACATAGAGAAGGGATGGTGTGTTCTTCCCAGTTGCTAGTATAAAGCCGAAGGATAAATTGCATTGTCATTTTAGGAAGTGGTTGTGTAGAATTTGGTTGTGAATGTCATCAGGACTGGGGCAGTTATTTTCGCTAACGCAAGAGTAGAGTGCATTTCTGACATGGAGAATGGGTTGTTGTATTCCTCATCCGTTCTGCTTTAAAACTGCAATGCACGGGTGTACGTAATCTTTAATCAGAACTCCATATTTTTTCCTGGTGAGCGGCAAGTTCTACAAACGTATCTCGAGATGAAATTACCTTTCCATTACTTACGAGACCTGGCACCGTATTTGTTGATAAATGTACTATAATTTTGCTTATCTTCTTCCACACGAGGCAGGTACTTGAGAGGGGTCTACGGTATCCAAAATGCATTTTCGCTTTCTAAAATGGTTATTCTCGCCTTCGCTCTGCTTCTTTTGTAATCGACAGAGCCGTCTCAGGACCTAAGGCGTTGGCAGTGAAGGTTTCATTGATTGAATAGGGTTTAGACGGCACTTCAACTACTGTGGTTATTTGCGCCCATGTCACAGTATTTTAAAAAATGGATTTAGTATTGCTGATGTAACTTACCTGCTGATTAAAATCATGTACATAGCCTAAAAAGAGGGCTTGAATTCTGCATCAACTATACAAGTAGATATGGAAGAAAGAAAAAAACGAGCACGTACAATTTATCTTAAAACGTAAAATTGGCTGTAAAGGGGCCAAAAAACAAAACATTGTCCTTATCTTTCAAATAAGATTATATATTCCACTTTCTCTAAAAAAACAAAAAAAGTTTTGAGAGCGCAGAATCGTCATCCCCGAGCACCATCCTTAGCTAGTTGCCCAGCTAGTTAGTTAATCAGGGTTTAGAGGGTGCTTCAACTACAATGGTCATTCGCGCCCATGTCAAACTATTTAAAAAGGAATATATATATATATATATATATATATATATATATATATATATATATATATATTACAAATGCAACTTACCCGCTGATTAAAAGCATGTAAAATGTATCATAAAACCTAAGATCTGGTGTAAAGGGGCCTCAAATCATAAAACATTGTCCTTATCTTTCAAATACAATTATATACTCCGCTTTCTTTCAAAAAACCAAAAAGTTTTCAGTGCGTACAATCGTTATCCTCGAGCACCTCCCGTAGTGAGTTGCTCAGGCCATGTCTTCGTCGGTTGCCATTTAATTTCGTACAGTGCAGGAGCACGCGTTCCACAGAAAGAACAGTCCTGCATGAATCACAGATGGGAGGGGTTTCACCTCGAAGAAGGAAACTGTGAGAAAAGTGGCAGTGTCCGATACGAAGACGGTGTTAAAATGACTTCCTCACGCCTAGAGGAGCGGGATGAGGAACGCCAGGGATTAATAGAATTCTTTGTGGCGGCATTTAGTTTAAAACTGCTATTGTGCCATTCTGTTTGCCACGCTCTAAACACGGATCGTTTCAAGAGAGCCTTAACATCTGACAATGATACAAAAGGGATGTCAATGCGGGTCTTGCGAGTCGCTGATTTCGCCGCCTGGTCGGTCAGCTCATTCCCTGTGATTCCAACATGGCCTGGAACCAACGAAGTGTCAGGTCATACTGGCGGGAGAGAAGACGATGAATCAGGTTTTGAACTGAGTTCGTGAGGTAAGGTGACGAGAAGCAGGACACAACTTGAAGAGAGCTGAGAGAGTCCGAACAGATAACTACTTGCCGCAACGTCGTTGACTCAATGTATTTTAGGGCTTCGAGAATTGCATACATTTCAGCAGTGAATGTACTGCACTGGGAGTGAAGCCTATATGATTAGGTGGCCCTGATGCAATTAAAACCACATGCCACTGCGTCATTGTACAAAGAACCATCTGTGTACAAGAATACATATTCCGGATAGGCTTCCCTCATATCCTGAAACTGTTTCTGGTAAACAAGAGGACTCGTAGTTTGTTTGGAAAGACTGGACAACCTGAGGTCAATATTTGGGAGGAGGAGTTTTCAAGGGGGAATCGTGTCACTTGGGGGTTTCACAAGAGTAGGAAGGTCAACATTGAGTTCTCGCAAAAGATTTCGCAATCGAATACCTGGGGGCTGGGGTAGCAATGTTCGAAGAAAGTACGAGGACTCATAATTTGGGCAAGTGATTATTCGGCGGCAAGGATGTTTAGAGACCTGAGACATTAGCACCGTAAGATGCTAATAAAATATGTCGCCTTCGGCTCAGAGATGGTTCTCCAGCCTCAACCAAAAGGCATTCAATGTGACACGTGCGGAATGCACCTGTACTAATCCCTAATCCGGCATTATGAATGGTATGTAATGGTCGGAGGGTTGATGGAGATGCTGATACATACACAATGCATCCATAATCTAAAATAGAGCGGATAAGGGTTCTATACAAACGCAAGAGACACATACAACCTGCGCCCAAGAGTTGCCTGTAAGGGTGCGGAGAAAGTTCAGAGGTGACACACATCGCCTCTTCAATTTACGGGTGTGATTTCGCCAAGTTAGGCTCTTATCAAAAGTAAGCCCAAGGAAAGTTGCCGATTCAACAAAAGGAAGAGTATGACTCCCAAGAAAAAAATTAGGGTGGTTATGGAGATGGAAAATACTGCAAAAGTACATGCAATTGGTTTATGAGGAGTAGAACTTGAATCCTGTAGCGTCGCTCCATTCCTGCAATTTGTTGAGGACAAATTGTAACTGCCTCTCTATCACTTGCATAAACTTTGAGGAGCAAAAAATGGCAAAGTCGTCAACGAAGAGTGATACTTTCACCGGCTCTCGTATTATACATGATATACTATTTTGTATTTGCGACAGCAAACAGAGTGACACTCAGAATTGATCCTTGAGGGACCCCGTTTTCTAGATGGTGACTGGCATATATCCTGTCACCAAGGCGAACGCGGAAGTGTCTTGATGAAAGAAAGGCTACTAAAAAGAGGGCTGCGCCGTCCCCTAAGACCCCAAGAATGTATGGTACCAAGGATGCCGTACCTCCAGGTGGTGTCATATGCTTTCTCTATATCGAAGAAAATTGCTACCAGGTGTTGACGTAGCACGAAAGCAGTGGAGATCTGTGTGGCAAGGGTGACAAGGTGTCCATGGTTGACCTGTTCTTCCTGAAACCACACTGGATGGGTGTAAGTAGATTTCTCTGTTCCAGGAGCCATACCAGACGCGTATTCACCATTCGCTCTAAAACCATCCAGACACAGCTTGTGAGCGACATAGGGCGGTAGGTTGAGGGGTTTGTCCTGTCCTTTCCTTCTTTGGGAATTAGATTGATAAACGCTTCGCGCCAAGTCCTGGTAATGGTATGTTCCATCTAAATCTTGTTGCAAATACGGAGAAAAATACGTGCCCTTTCCGGTAGGTGTTTCAACATTTGGTTGTGAATCTGGTTTGGTCTTGGAGCAGAATCTTTCCCACTGGTGAGGGCAGAGGAAAATTCGTCCATGGAGAAAGGGACGTTATAATCTTCCTCCAGGCAAGTTGAAAAGTTCGATCTGCATTTCTCCATTCTACTCTTCGTTTCCAAGAAACTAGGAGAGCAGTGTAAGGAGCTGGAGGTTTTTTTCGTTGTGACAAGCAAATTCCTCAACTACGTCTTCACGAGAAGTGATGACATTTCCATTAATAAGAAGTGGCGAAAGTCTTCCTCCAATCTGTCGGACCTTTCGCCATACTACTTTAGGAGGGGTATGGCAAGAAAGATAAAAAATATAGGCTTTCCAAGAAGCGGTCTTACACTCCCGTATAACTAACCTAGCTCGGCCCGTTTTCTTTTGTAATCAACTAGTCTGGAATTTTAATTTCCTTGCTGAATGGGTCCCAATCAGCTTGATGGATTAGCCAGCGAGGTGGAATGGTAATGTCTAAATTGGGTATCTCAAAGTGGACCAGAGTAGGAAAATGGTCACTCCCATGTAAGTCATCGAGAACAGTCCACAGATGGTAGATAGAGGAGAACTGCAGAGCGCCAGATCAATTGACGAGAAAGTATTTCAGGCTGTGGAATATAAAGAATGATTCCTGGAATTCCGAAGAATTAAATTTTGCTGGTCAATAATATTTTCGAGGATAGCACCTCTCGGGCAGGTCCTCGTGCTACCCCAGAGGGGACTGTGGGCATTAAAGTTCCCAACAAGAAGGAAAGGCTGGGGCAGCTGGGAGATTACATCTTCGACTTGTTTCTGCGTTACGATTTGGGTATGTGGAATATATTGCATAGACTGAGCGTAACTGAAGGTAAGTTTACCCGTACGCACACGGTCTAGAGATCAGTTCGAATGCTGTGTTGCTCTGACTACAGGGAGTCGCGGATAGATACCGCAACACCGCCATGAGCGCGAAGCCCGTCAACTTGGTCGAACCGGTAAGTGCGAAAACCGCGAAGAGAGAGGGGATGTTGGGGTAGATGATGTGTTTCCTGCATGCAGATAATAAATGGGTTGTGGCGGGAGATTATTAATCTTAATTCTTGTAAGTGGGAACGGAAACCATTCATATTCCACGAGAGAGCCATTGCTTAAATTTAGGTAACTTCTTTTTCTTCTTCCTCACTTTCTGAAAGGTGCTTAAAACACTCGCAGGCACGTCCTCGTCCACGGCAGAGTCGTCCTGACAACTGCTAGAGAGGGCGGCCGGCGTTAAGATGGAATCCAGATCCCATGAGATGGGTGACCGATATCTGGAAATTGGGTTTGTTCCCGACTTCGTTGGCGAATATGGGTATTAGTTACTGCAACAGAAGTTTTGTTGGGCCTACTTACCGATGGAGCATTGTGGAGCAATGGAGAAGGCCAGTGTGGAAGAAAAAGGAATGAAAAGAACACGTGACATGAAATGAAATGCAAGAAGATGAAAAATGAAGAAAGGAACACTTAAGAGCCTTCTCTGCATCCCCTCGTCAGGACGTGGACCAACCCACCTCGACGGGAGTTGCCCAGGTCATGTCGGTTCGCGCTCAGTCGTCTCGCCCTCTTCGTCGGTTGCCAACAAATTTGGTACAGTGCAGGAGGACGTGTTCCACAGAAAGAACCGTCCTGCACAAGTCACAGATGGGACGAGTTTCACCTCGAGGGAGGAAACCGTGAGAAAAGTGGCAGTGTCCGGTACGAAGACGGGTTCAAATGACTTCCTCACGCCTTGAGCGGGAAAAGGAACGCCAGGGATTAACAGAATTCTTTATCGCACTTAGTTTAAACGTGGTATTGTGCCACTCAATTTGCCACGCTCTAAAAACGGATCGTTTCAAGAAAGCCTTAACATCGGACAATGGTACAGAAGGAATGCCGATACGAGTTTTACAAGTCGCTACTTTCGCGGCCTGGTCGGCCAGTTCATTCCGTGATACATGGTCTGAGACGCAACTAAGTACCAGATCAGACCAGACGCGTGTTCACCATTTGCTCTAGAAGCTTGCAAACACAGCTTCTGAGCGTGATTGGGCGGTAGATTGACGGTCTTGTCCCTCTTTGAGAATTGGAATAATTGCTTCGCGTCTGGTCCTAGGAAATGTATGTTCCATCCAAATCTTGAAGACACGGAGGAGAAAAATATGTGCCCCTTCCGGTAGGTGTTTCAACATTTGGTTGTGTATCTGTTCTGATCTTGGAGCATAATCTTTCCCACTGGTGATGATGGCAGAGCAAAATTCGTCCATGCATAAAGGGACGTTATAATCTTCCTCCAGGCAAATTGAAAAGTCCGATCTGCATTTCTCCATTCCACTCTTCGTTTTCAAGCTGGGGAGTACACTAAGGAACTGAAGGTATTTTCATAGTGACAAGCCAATTCCTAAACTACTTTTGGAGAAGTAAAGAGATTTCCATAGATCAGCAGTCCTAGGACAGATGGTGGGGAAAATCTTCCTCCGATCTGTCGGATCTTTCGCCATATTACTTTAGGGGAGGTATGGCAAGAAAGAAAAGAAATAAAGGCTTTCCAAGAAGCGGTCTTACTTTCCCGTATTACTAATCTAGCTCTAGCCCGCTTTCTTTTGTAATCAATCAGGTTTCAGGTGGTGGGGAACCTATTGAACCTCGCCAGTGTTCAATTTCGGTCACGCACCGCGGTGGCACAGTCAGCTTTCCACCAAGGCACAGGGACGCGTCGTGGCCGACACGTAGACGTCGGGATTGCAATAGTGGCTGCGTGAAGAAGGGCGGTGAATTGGGCCATCAAGGCATCTATATTATTTGAACAATTATCTGGCATTATAATTTTCTCGTTGGATGTATCCCAGTCAGCTCGGTGGATTAGCCAGCGAAATGAGTGGACGTCTAAATTAGGGATAACAAAGTGGACCAGAGTAGGAAAATGGTCACTCCCATGCAAGTCATCGAGAACAGTTCACTCTACGATGGTAGATAGGGGTGGACTGCCAAGTGGCAGATCGATTGACGAGGTGTTTTGAAGCCATAGAAAAACAAGTATGATTCCCGGAATTGAGAAGAATTAAGTTCTGCTGGTCAATAATATTTTCGAGAATAGAACTTCTCAGGCAGCCCATCGTGCCACCTCAGAGAGGATTGTAGGTTTTAAAGTCCCCCACAACTAGAAAAAGGGCGGGCAACTGAGAAAACACCTCTTCAAGTTCCTCCTGTGACACAACTTGTGTAGAAGGAATGTATATATTGCACACCGTCAGAGTTAGGCAGTATCGAAAATACATGAAAATACGTATTTTCGATACCTTGTAATTTGTATTTTGTTTCGAAAATACTTTAATTATGTATTGTCACACCCTACGGTTCGTTATCGAGCCACACGGTGGCGTCGATCGTCAACCACAGCGTCGAGCTCCGGCGGCGTGGGTGTGCGCCGAAGTCAACGAGGGCGGCCCGGGCCTAGCTCAGTCGGCCAACTTTGTCACCTGCTTAGAATCTAACTCGGATGGAAGGAGTCGTAAGGCGTTTGCTAACTACAGAAACAATTCAGTGGTTGGTAAAGCAAATAAAAAGGTTTATTCCCGCCTAATAATAGGCCGGGGAAGTTACAGTGATTCAAAGAGTTAAGAAAGGCCCTACCTGATGAGCTCAGTTAGAAACGAAAGAAAAAATGAGATAAAACTTAAATCTAAAAAAAATAAAGAACGAGAATTACAATCAAATTCCTTACAGGCCCCAACAAACTCTAGGCCATTCGCCTTCTGGCTGACAATAATGAGGAAACAAGTGCCTAAGCGCGGCACAGCAATGCACAATAGTTCTTTGGCGGTCGTTGACCGAAGTTTATGCCTGAATGGGGCGGCGTGTAGGCGGCCCTCGGCGTCGGCGGCGGGGGTCGCGGCTTCTCTCCGTCTGGGTCGGCGGCTGAGATGGCCCTGCCAGGCCGAGAAACGTCCTTCCACAATAGCTACCAAAGGAGCGGCGGCGGCGACAGCGGCTGCGGCGGCGACGGCGGCGGCGGCGACGGTCAGCTGGCCCGGATCGTGAATGATCGCGAATTCCGTTCACACAAATCAGCAGTTCTTACGGAAAGTTCTCTGGAGTTTTTCACGATCACGAATCTCGGAGAAAACTAGTCACCGGTCACTGCCCACGGCAGAGCTCAGTGTCCACGAACTAAGTCCCCAAAATAATACTTCTCCCTCGAACGCGGCGCCGGAGCTGTTACTCGCTCCGCGGCGCTCGCCCCCCCCAGCTCAATCGAACAAGAAGAAGTGATTCTCTCCCCTACGCCGCTAGCGTGGAGGTCTCCTCGTTCCGCCACCCCGAAAATTCAAAAGTGCCCCAAAATCGCTCCCACCCCACGGAATTTTGCCCCTGATTGGCTAAGTGCTACTACGCCGTAATTTTGTCCTCGGCCAATCAGGTCCGGTGATTCTAGGAATTTTCCGTAGCCCTATCTCTGTCTGGAAAACGCTCTCCGTCTGACTTCGGAAGTAGGTCAGTAAAGGAATGTCCGTTGGGACCCCTGGAGAAAACTGCGAAGGACGGCCTGGGTACTTAGTGCGCATGATACCCGGAACGGCGGGATCAGCACACGTCTCTAATCTCTTCTTCGGCGCCCGAGTGCGTGACGGGATGAGGGTCGACTCGCGGACGATGGCCATAAACTTTTAGAGGGGCGCGTGCTGTCATCCCTTTCATTAGCGGAGGGGGCGCGCCGACCCGGCTGGCGGCGGCGGGAGGTGGACGCCTCACATCGACAGTTATTTGTGAAATTTAAAAATATTAAAAATAGCGTACCGCTACATTGGCCCTCCCCTCCGAATAGAGAAAAAAAATTGGGGCTTTGAAAAATTGAGATTTGGAAATGAGAATTTTTTTTCTCGTCGTGATGAAATTTCAAAAAAATAACATGGCGATGCCTAACATTAAAATCATTCTACAGTAACTAAGAAAATTGCAACTACTACTAGATCTTAATTCTAATTAACCCTACAAAATTTAACAAAGAAGAACATGAACTGTACCGCGAGCCCAAGGTACTCCGAATCGTGTGCAGAGGTTGTCAGTGACTTCTACTCTTTAAACGGACGGAGGTTGAAAAAATTGAATTTTCCGGCTGGAAGGCCGTTTTCGTCCCGCAGGAGGCATACGTTTCCAGACGTAGGTTAAGCCGTTGTATAAAAATCCCGTGAACTTCCTATCGTCGGGGTGGATGGAAATCTGCCAATAAGAACTCGAAAAATCTAAGGCCGAAAAATTTTTAGTTTTGTTGAATTTCCAAAGAATTTCGTCTATGTTTTGAGGTGCCTCGTTTTCTGGGACTGTAACTTCGTTGATTCGTCGTGCATCTAAACAAATTCTAACTTTCCCGTCTTTCTTCTTGACAACAACAATCGGGTTTAAGTAGGCCGTGACTGACCTCTCAATAATGCCTTCACTAATCATGTTTTTGATCGTTTCATCGACTTCCCCCCTAATGGACTGCGGAATAGGGTAATTTTTCACTTTAAAGGGTGAGTCATCGGTGACCTGGATCCGAAAGCAAAAGTCTTTTATTGGATGCACGGGACGATCGAAAACGTTGCCGTATTTGCAGAGCAATTGCTGCAGCTGATGGCGCTCGTGGTCATTTAGTGAATCATTTCCTAGCAAGCACTTGTTAATGACTCCACTCACGTCATCCCCCGAATCCCCAAACCCACATGAAATGCTAATGTCCGGTCTGTCCTCGTCATCTTGTATCTCAATTTCCCTACCCTCACCGAAACTCACAATATTCCTGGAAAAATCCACTATCCCGTTATTTTCCCGCAAGAAATCTACCCCTAGAATAACATCATAATTCAAGTCTTCTATGACTAAACATGGCACGTCGAATGAAACTTCCCGAAAATTTAGTGAGATTAAGGCCTGCATGAAAATCGGCTTACTTTTCTTCTTCCCGATTCCTACAACGAAGCATTTACCCGTAGGCAAAGTTGGCACTGGAATGCGTTCACTTATTAGTTGCGAGTAAAATTTCTTTGAAATTGCGCTAACCTCACTGCCGGTATCTACTAGAGCGCGTACATTAAAATTTCCTGTGAGAAACTCGATTACTGGGCACTTCCGTGCGAGTTCCTTCACATGTTCATTCGCATCGTCATTTAAGTCATGAAATGCGTAGTTCACTGACACTACCTTGGAAATTGGTACCTCTGACACAACTCGTTCGGGACCCCGGTACCTTACTGGCTCGAACGGTTCTAATTTAACGGGCTCTGTCTAGTGGAATCATGTTGACCGTTTCTGTCCCCAGCGTTCCCGCCTCGATTCTCATTAGAATCCGGTGGTGGGCGTCGCTCATTTGCAGCGTTCCCCCGATTCCGGTCATCGCGACGCCATGACGGTCGGTTCTGGCCGTTCCCTTGGTTTCGCTCCCAATTATCCTCATAAGAAATTACCCGAGTCCTATCAAATTGAGCGAGCAGCTCCTGGAATCGATCGAGGTCCTCACATCCTACACTATTAATTAAATTTTGCACATAGGTAGGGTAATGCGCGGTCAAAAGCCAAATGACCTTTTTATCCTCTATCATGGGGTCACACAATTTAATAGCGGAGATTTTCTCCATGGCGTAGTCAAGGTAAGATTGGTCGCGTCTTTTGTCCCACCTGTTCTCTAGAATCTTTCTCTCGAATTCGTAACGCGTTTGTTCGTTCCAGTAACGCGCAAGGAACTTGGTACGAAACTCTTCGTACGTTTGTGGGAATGGTGCAATCGCAGTGAGCCAGTGGGCTGCATTTCCGCGTAGAAGTTCCTGCATGAATTTAGGTTTTAATTTGGACGGTACTGCCTTCGTCAAATCCATGTAATTCTCGGCACGGTCGAGAAAAACCTTTGGATTTTCATCTGCTTTTCCCCAAAAACATAAATTTTGTGGAGGGGCCCACGAGAATCTAAGCCCTGATCCTCCCGATGAATTCGCAATAGGACCGTTCTCTTTCTCTTTCTCGATTTCCTCCCTTACTAATTTTATTAAGTTCTTGTCTATTTCTTTCTTTAACTTTTCTTCCCTGTCCCTGATATTCTCCCCTTCAATAACTCCTAATTTCTCGAATTTGTCATGGATTTCACTCACTTCCGTGCTGGAGTTTGGTTTCAATTTTCGTGAATTTGCCGTTCATTTCTGTTTTAACCTCGGCAATATTCTCAGTAATTGATTCGCAATAAGCTTCCACTTTCCTGTCACATGCCTGAAGTTTCTGACTAATTTCTGATTCGATTTTGATAATATTTTCCCTTGCCTCGGCCCTAGAACTTTCTAACTCCTGGCCTAAGTTCTCCACGCTAGTTTCAATTTTCCCACATCTACCCTCTAACTGATTCTGCAAAGTTCCTATTTTGTGATCAAATTTCGCCTCCAAATTTTCTAGTTTCGCGGCCTGGTCAACCAAACAACTGTCTAGCCGGTCAAATCTTTCCTCATGTCTTTTACTACTTTCTGCAATCTGACTCGCATGTCTTTCGCTACTCTCCGAGATTTGCTTCGTGAGAACTCGCATAAGTTCACTTAGGGTGATCTCGGGCGCAGGCTGTTCCCCCGAACTGCTCTCTCCCGCCACATCGACGCCTGATTCGTCCAGCATTTTGGCTGTTTTGCGTGAAACGCGCACACGGTATTCACAACACACAAAGCACAAAACAATAACACTTATACACAAAATACAATAATAAATAATATCATTACCAGACCACAAATTGTTCTTTTCGTAGCAGCGTCCTTCCATCCATTTAAAAAAACAACAGTAATAGAAAATTAGGTTCTGCGACTATTATCAAAATGGCACTGAGACATGAATTGATTCTAGGGCGTTTTACTGGGGTATCTGTGGTACTATCGAGCCCCACTTGGGAAAGCCAATTGTCACACCCTACGGTTCGTTATCGAGCCACACGGTGGCGTCGATCGTCAACCACAGCGTCGAGCTCCGGCGGCGTGGGGTGTGCGCCGAAGTCAACGAGGGCGGCCCGGGCCTAGCTCAGTCGGCCAACTTTGTCACCTGCTTAGAATCTAACTCGGATGGAAGGAGTCGTAAGGCGTTTTGCTAACTACAGAAACAATTCAGTGGTTGGTAAAGCAAATAAAAAGGTTTATTCCCGCCTAATAATAGGCCGGGGAAGTTACAGTGATTCAAAGAGTTAAGAAAGGCCCTACCTGATGAGCTCAGTTAGAAACGAAAGAAAAAATGAGATAAAACTTAAATCTAAAAAAAATAAAGAACGAGAATTACAATCAAATTCCTTTACAGGCCCCAACAAACTCTAGGCCATTCGCCTTCTGGCTGACAATAATGAGGAAACAAGTGCCTAAGCGCGGCACAGCAATGCACAATAGTTCTTTGGCGGTCGTTGACCGAAGTTTATGCCTGAATGGGGCGGCCGTGTAGGCGGCCCTCGGCGTCGGCGGCGGGGGGTCGCGGCTTCTCTCCGTCTGGGTCGGCGGCTGAGATGGCCCTGCCAGGCCGAGAAACGTCCTTCCACAATAGCTACCAAAGGAGCGGCGGCGGCGACAGCGGCTGCGGCGGCGACGGCGGCGGCGGCGACGGTCAGCTGGCCCGGATCGTGAATGATCGCGAATTCCGTTCACACCAATCAGCAGTTCTTACGGAAAGTTCTCTGGAGTTTTCACGATCACGAATCTCGGAGAAAACTAGTCACCGGTCACTGCCCACGGCAGAGCTCAGTGTCCACGAACTAAGTCCCCAAAATAATAATTCTCCCTCGAACGCGGCGCCGGAGCTGTTACTCGCTCCGCGGCGCTCGCCCCCCCCAGCTCAATCGAACAAGAAGAAGTGATTCTCTCCCCTACGCCGCTAGCGTGGAGGTCTCCTCGTTCCGCCACCCCGAAAATTCAAAAGTGCCCCAAAATCGCTCCCACCCCACGGAATTTTGCCCCTGATTGGCTAAGTGCTACTACGCCGTAATTTTGTCCTCGGCCAATCAGGTCCGGTGATTCTAGGAATTTTCCGTAGCCCTATCTCTGTCTGGAAAACGCTCTCCGTCTGACTTCGGAAGTAGGTCAGTAAAGGAATGTCCGTTGGACCCCTGGAGAAAACTGCGAAGGACGGCCTGGGTACTTAGTGCGCATGATACCCGGAACGGCGGATCAGCACACGTCTCTAATCTCTTCTTCGGCGCCCGGGTGCGTGACGGGATGAGGGTCGACTCGCGGACGATGGCCATAAACTTTTAGAGGGGCGCGTGCTGTCATCCCTTTCATTAGCGGAGGGGGCGCGCCGACCCGGCTGGCGGCGGCGGGAGGTGGACGCCTCACATCGACAGTTATTTGTGAAATTTAAAAATATTAAAAATAGCGTACCGCTACAGTATTTTGTATATATATCGAAAATACTTTAATTATGTATTTTGTATTTGTATCGAAAATACTTTCTAATAGTGTTTTGTATTTTCAAAATACAAAAATAATTTTTAATGATCCGCCGTTGAAAATCCGAATTTCAATATACCGTCAAATCTGGATAACACAAAGTTTGAGAAGACGATTTTTTTTATATTTAGATGCAAGTAAGGTTTAAAAAAATTGAGACATCGGTAAACGGATTTTGGAGACCACCACACGGACGTTACATTATTTTTTCACATTCTGCTTCACAGTCTGGAAGGGAATGGACGCACTGGTTAAAAGCTTGGGCTTGCGCTGTTTAAGCAGCGAATCTTATGATTAGACCACGGACTTTTAGGTTTTAAAATACGTGTTTTAGGTGCCTAAAATAGGTTCTTTCAGCATTTCAGTGAATCTTTCTAATAGTAGAATAGGCAAAAAAACAAAACATAAAACTTAAAAGAAACACGTTTGTATAATTTATTATATACTCGTATCTTAACGATAAAAACATAAATCAATATTATGTAGAATCAGAATTCTATATACTATTTATGAACAAGTTTTTAATTTTTTGTCCTGTAGTTAGTATTATTTGTAACGTACTTTGCTTCAGGATAAATTACTGATACTTCTCCAAGTTTTCAAAAGAAAGAGAATATCTCTTGTCGGTCAAGATCCTTTTCTTTCGCGGAAATTGAATAGCATAATCTTAGGAGCGGAGGGTGACTTTTCCACGAAGTCAGGAAGTAGTGGCATGGAGAATTTTATCCCAAGATCCTTATCCTGTATATTCATTTCTCTCTGTCTTACAGAAGGATTAACCCAACTTAATATCATCCTTTTCTGATCTGCCGACACAGAAGAAAAAGTTAAAAGAAGCGACAGACAAAAGAAATTAGGCAAATTAGTCTCATTTTAGGTTTTTGAAAGTGCATTAGGCTCGTATAGGCATTCATGTTGAAATAGGCTTTTTAGGCGCTAAAAAATTGACGGGTTTTAGTTGAAATACATCTAAATCTAAAATGTGTGTATATGTATGTATATATATATATATATGTATATGTATGTATATGTATATATATATATATGTATATGTATGTATATGTGTATATATATATATATATATATATATATATATATATATATATACAGGGTGAGTCACGTAACTTTAGCACCTCCTGTAACTTTTGAACGGTTGAAGATATTGCAATGCAGTTTTCACGGAAGTGAATGAGGGAATGGGGCTAATTGATATATGTATTGATTTCTCTTTTATCACTTTTATTTTACGAGATATTTGAGGTAACTTTGTTTTTTCAAATAGGACTATACATATTTTTTCAGTCTATCATGACAAGCGTAAAAAGACGAATCCAAAGATATGAATATTGCCATATGTTAGATAAGCATTTTTTTGAGTAATTGTGATTTTTTTGCGACTAGTGTTTAACGGATATTTTCATTGTAACTGTCAGCCCCACAAGGTCACGCAGCGCTCCCCCAGCAAACGCGGGGTCGGGGAAGGGAAGGGATTTAAGTACTTGAGGATACGAAAAATATTCACAAAACTGTTGCACTTTTTCCTGAACTCTCCTTTTCATCTTAATCCATTTTCAGTAATTTGGGTTTCTTAGGGATTGAAAATATGGATTTGTCTTAAGTAGTATTTATTGAAATAAGATTATTTCTATCCCTAAGTTATTATTATATTCGTATTAACATTGAAATTGTTTGCTCAAAATATACAATATATTTTTGTACAGTTTTAATTATTTATTCTTATTGTGCTTTGTTTCAAGATCCCATTACTACGTATCTTATGAAATCCCATTAAATGGAATTGAAGTTATAAACAATTTTATTACAATACACACTTATGACAAATCCTTATTTTCCATCCTTTAATTCCTTCAATCAAAGAAAGACGAAAATGTGAAAATGCAGAAGGATGGAAAGCACAGTTCAGGAAAAAACTGCAATGGTTTTGTGAATACTTGGAATACTATGTTTCGTATTTTCAAATAAGATCCCTCCCCTTCCCTTCCCTTCGCCGGGCGCACGTGTGCTGGTGGAGCGCTGCATGACCTTGTGTGGTGGACTATTCAAAACGTCCGTTAAACCCCGGTCGCAAAAATCAAAATTAATCAAAAAAATCCTTATCTAACATATGACAATATGTACATCATTGGATTCGTCTTTTTACGCTCGTCATGGTGGACTGAAAAAATATGTATAGTTCCATTTGAAAAAACAAAGTTACCTAAAAAATCTCGTAAAATACAAGTGATAAAATAGAAATTAATGCACGTATCAATTAGCCCCTTTCCCTCATGCACTTCTGTGAAAACTGCATTGCAATAACTTCAACCGTTCAAAAGTTACAGGAGGTGCTAAAGTTACGTGACTCACCCTGTATATAATACTTCATTTAGTACAAGGTACCCAGTAAAAAATAGATTTTTACGTAAATATCCGCGGTCTACTTATGGTATACGCCTAGTAAGTGTGGAAATTGATTAACCATCAAACTATCCTATTCTGGATGGAACATATTTCACTGTTGTTGATTTTGCTACAAAAGGGGAAGTGCCATGTGAAATTTGTGAACCTGCCAAACTGAAAATAAAAAAACGATTCCTAAAACGTGAACACAAATTTTAAGACACACATGAAGCTACTAATAAGCATTATAGCAGTAAGCGATAAAGAAATATAAATTATAAATGCACAGAATGATATACAATAGATTGAGACTCACTGGACATTCTTTTTACTACAAAATTGATAATTTCTTTACACATTTTAGATAATTAATCCTGATGTGATAAGTGAATTTGAGAACTATAAAGATGATTTGTAGGGCCCGGATAATTATGTAATTGCATATTTCCGTAAGTTAACTCTATCAAGTCAAAACCACGATATATTTACGTTTCATGTTGATAAGTGCCTAAAACCGATGACTTTTTAGTACATATATTTACATATTTTACACAAAAGTACATATTTATACATATTTCTTAATGTTTCCGTTTTTCTGCATTCTTTTTCGGTAATTCTTCATTTACCCTACATGTTTTTGGTAAGGAACCACCCAGACAAACAATTCAGCATTATCAATTTTTCTGCAGCCCCCTCTGTAAATTGCATTGCCGGCGCTATT
Organism: Acheta domesticus; assembly: GCA_031308135.1. Classification (NCBI taxonomy): domain Eukaryota; kingdom Metazoa; phylum Arthropoda; class Insecta; order Orthoptera; family Gryllidae; genus Acheta; species Acheta domesticus. The sequence goes on along the minus strand of JAHLJT010009436.1, from coordinate 148,031,913 downwards.
GCATCGCGTAAAAGTGTTGATATTGCAGCACGCAGAATCCTACAAAAGGGTAAGGCGTTGTTGCACTCCAAAGCTTCGAATGTTTAGATTTCAGCGCCAGTATACCAGAGAACAAACTGTGCTCGGAAAGGAAGTTGGTGTATGAAAATAATGTCCATCAGACGATAACTTGCGCCGACAACGCATTTTCCAGAGGTCTCCCTTGACCTTAACACCCTTCGCCAAAAATTACACGCACCAACGGAGCTCAGAAAGTGCCACTGACCGTTTTCCTTCCCCTTTTGTTGCACTGGAGCTTAAACCCTTATTTGTAAACTATCTCAGTGAGGTGAAAAGCTAAAGTAAAATCATGATGTGGCACTGCCGGTTTTGGATAAGAAAAGGACAGAAAATAATTCACGGCGATTGGCTAAAACCTTGAGGTAACGCAGACTGGGAATTTGCCACACGTTTATCTTTTCAGAGAAGTTTAGCAATAGCGTTTTGGGCAAGAACATTATTAAAGAAAGCGGAATTTGTGCAAAGAGTCAATTGATTAAATATCAACCATTATTGTTTTTATTCCCTAATCCGTGAATAGCTTTGAAGAGAGATATGTTGGGACAAACTTTAAATATACACCAGTAA
>JAHLJT010009436.1:147998689-148030286 GCA_031308135.1 Acheta domesticus | reverse complement strand
GGGGACGTCGCGTGCATGCGCTGCCGCCACCCCGACCCGTCCTGAAGCCGTTGGAGATATCCGCCAACGGCCTGAGCTGCACTCCCACACTGCCTGCGTAGTATGGGCGCGCTGATGCCAATCTATAACACCGATCGCACGGAAGACCGAACAAATGAGAAAATCTAAATAAACTCAAAGGGGGAAAAATAATTTTATTTCTTTGGGCGTTGGCACATGACTTGCACACCCGAAGAAAACACAATTGGTAATCGACTAGGTTTTCCACGGTTGGATAATACTTACGTCGTACCAGTTCCTTTTTACGGTTACTAACTGCTCTACAACACTTCGAAATCCACCAAGGGGGAAAGATTGTCGGGATTTACCAGTTGATTTTGAAATTGCAATAGAAGCAGATAGGAGTAGAGCACAGTTGAAATGTGCAGCCATTCCGTCCACATCGAAGACGCCATCTGGCAGTGGCGTGTATTCCAGGTAAGCTAGATATGCTGCGCTTACCCTAGAGAAGACAGTTAAATGTAATTATTATATTTTGAAACCACCACGCTCGCCACAGAGGACTAAGCTTTGTTTTTAAAATTCTGCCAATGAGGGTACATTATCTCGCGCATGGTCTCGCATAGGCGCGCGGTCCTGCATTGAGCATACACCGCCGTTGCTGACGAAGACAGAAAGCGGCTGAAAGAGACGGAGGTAGTAGGCGCCGCAACCCGGCCCGAAGTGAGTCATACCGATGTTCTCCCATCTAAATACATTAGGCAGTTCGCGCATACGCTCTTGACTTTTTGGAAGCTCCATTTGGTTGTATAGGAGTAGCGGCAACCCTGGCCCACCAAAGGGAAGAATGAAGCCAGAATCGGAAGCACTTTTAATAGCTGCCCAAGATCAGGCCTTAAAAACACATTATTAGAAAGCTGTTCTCAAATTTCCCAAGACGATAAATGCCGCATTTGCCACGAACACGTCGAAAATCATTGATCATATTGTCTCAGCTTGTCCAATTCTAGCACACCGAATACTTGAAAAGACACGACAGGGTGTGTACCTACCTCCACTGGCAGATCTGCACCGCCCTCGAAGTTCCAAACACATGCCCCAAGTGGTACGAATACTCACCAAAACCGGTGACTTCGGTTTGACGCTACACAATATTGTACGACCAACAAATTCAAACTGATCGCACGATAGCGGCTAATAAACCAGATCAGTCGCGGCTCGTGGTTTTCTAAATGAGGAAGGCTGCAAATGCTTAATTGCTTGGGGGAGAGGGTCCTTCAATTCAGAGGGCAGTACTAGGTTTTCATTTACAGGGACAGCAGGGGGACTTGTTCTTTGACACAGTTTTATCTAGATATTTCATTAGGACTTAGCATTTAAATAGTATTGTATTTCTAAGCACCATTTCTTCCGATACATACATAAGGGAGAAGCGCCCCTACCGCGATTTTGAACAACTAGTTGAAACTCGGTGTTACTCACTGAGCTGCATAGTAATGCTATCTGGCGAGCACTCCTTCTGACGCCAGCTCCACGCTCTGCCCACGCTCGAAGGCTGCCAGGCAGCAGCCTTTCGTTCGCTCATAAGCCCGTGCAGTGAATGCATGACGTCCCACCTCGTCGTTTTACACAGGCCTTATGACGGAACGAAGTGGGAGCCTAACGCTTTTCTCTTCCCTGTCAACAGCTTCAAATGCGTTACGTACGGCCGTTAACGAACCGACAAAGAACATTTTTGATATGATTGTTATAAAACATAACTCAGAAATCCATAATTAAGAAATAAATAAATTCATTTATAAATATATTTGTAAATTTCTTTCTGGCGGCGATTTTTAAAGGGGAGACTCCGCCTTACAGCCTTTAATGACGAGCCGCGCCTGAACCGGATATAGATATCCGGGATCTGGAGAAAAAACTCATGTTCACTTGTCGATGTTGCTGTACCTTGCGATCCAAACGTCGTGTCGTTACCAAGGAGGCAGAAAAAAGTCTTAAATACAAGAGTTTGGAAATCGAGATCAGCCGAATGTGGGGCGTAAATGCACAGGTTGTACCGATAGTTATCGGAGCTCAGGGATTGTTCCGCAAAATTTGTGTAAGAACTGTCTAAACTCCCAGGTAATTCAAAAGACTGGGAAGTGCAAGAAATTGCCGTATTTGGAACAGCCCACATTTTGCGCAAAGTATTGTAGAGGCACCGACAGTCCCTAGATCTGCTCCATAGGTAGCTGGTTGCTCCTGGAGTAGTTTTTATATTCAGCCGACTCATAACATCGTAAGTCGTAATATAGAGGAAAATAATAATATAATAATAATGTACATTTTGATATAATGATTTAAATGAAAATGTATAGAAATTGATATATTTTTGTTTTGTCCCCCAATAGACTCCAAATCGCACTCCTTCTATTTACTGAACTTTCCCACCCAAATTGGTCACCGCACGCCCTGCCATCTGGCCAAATGTCGCCCAGTCAGAGTGTTGCGTGATCCACTGAGAGGGACGAGAAAACCAACGACCGAGTCGATCAAAGTGGACAATGAAAGGAAAATGATCGCCTCTTTACTTTGCATAGCGGTTGCAAGTTACATTGCAGAGGGTTAGGTCAATAGACGTGCTAGAATTGTTTGCTATGGAGAAAGGTGTTGGTTCATCTGTACTGAGAACCAGGTTCGTGACGCTGAGGACCGATTCCAAAATGCCGACCCTCTGGCAAGTAACTTCAAAGACGGCTGTGGTAATTTTCATCAATCAAGAACGGTGTAAATAGCTGGTTTATCACGGACAAGAAGTCATCGGACGATTTGTCCTGGAGGGAAGTAAATATTATACTGAGGTACAGCTGCACAGTTTGAAGGCCAATCTGAATGTAGAAACCAACAAGTCGTGAATCAATGTATTAGTAGTAACTCCGCCATGGGCACAGAGACTGTCATCGACATCGATGTATATAGGGTAAAACCACGAAAAGACTCTCTCTGTCTCAACCAGAGGATGTGATGGAATTAATAAAATAGGTATCTGTTAAAGTCTATCGAAGGCATTGTCTTAAAAACGGCTTCAAATTTTTCAAAGAAAATTGGCATTTAGGACGAGGTTTTACTGTTTCTTAATATTTTTAAAATAACAGTTCCATTGTGGTGTTCACAGACAGCTGGATGTTTTGAAAGAGAAAAAAAAAAAAGAAAAAAAAAGAAGAAGAAAAAAAGTCTTTTGGGGTATCAAGGTCCCACAAATTCTGAAATAAGACTATGTAACATGTTAGAGGGAGTAATTTACTACTTATTAGGAGAGGTTTTGTCTACTTTTCAGTATCAGGCCCCCACAATATACGTTTTTCTGCTGAATAATCACCATTTTTTGGTGAAGGATTACATAACTTTCTATATACTATGTATAATACTCCATATAGACATACTTTATGAGAAAGTTAAAATTCAAAAGGTATTAAAATGGCTGTTACTGGCTGTACATGGTTTTTGAATTCAGTTATAATGAAAATTTATTCCACAATGAATGAAAATTGACCAAAGTACTGAAATGAATTATAACAGAACAGAAAGAAAACATGAACTAACAGAATGTGTAAATATTCAACAGAAGTTGTTAGAAACTCGAAGTTTCAACATCTGAACCGTTTAAACTTCAAATGAATGGATGAAAATAAAGAGGAGAAATCGTTCGAGTAAAGTTTTACACAGGACAGAGAGCTTATCTACCATCACACACAAGACATGAATAATCATAGCATTGATTACTGTAATGAGGGTAAAATATGAAAAATGTATTATTATTCAAACATAAAACTACAAGACATGTTTTTCAATGTTTATTATACAATTACTGGCAATTAACATCTACATCTTCAAAAAAAAAAAGGTTTACTCATCTAACAGTTTTCAATAATGCTATATTTAACACAATTAAACATATTAAAGATTGAAATCTTAATCAAAACATAAAACAGAATTTCAGTGCATATTGCTTCCTCTGCACAATCTTTCTCAAAACAGATTCATTTCCAGGATTATTTGCTAACCTAACAATCAATCTCAAGCTTGTACATCGTGTAAAATACTAAACAAAATAATACACACAACAAATAAAAAAATAGAAAAATATTGTTCATACAAATTCTTGTAAAGCTCGTACACTTATAAAAATTTTGGTGGAGGTACACTTATAAAAATTCAAACGGCAATAGTACAAACATGAAACTTGTGAAATAAAGAAGTCGTAAAATGGCAGAAATTTCATCAGAAATGAACTAGATTAAAGAAAAAATTTCAATCACCTTCAGTAGGAGGCTCAATTACTTTCAAACAACAGTCAGCGAATTCAACAAATATTGGCTCCAGCATTGCTTCCTGAATCGCTCTAGCAGGATCTCTTGCACTGTCAACATGCAGTAATATGTTTCTGACATGAGGATTCTCTAAAATTTGCCGAAGAGCATCATCGTTTTCTGCAAAATATAACATGAAAATGTCACATTTTTCGTTTGCTATTTTTTTTTCTTAACCCCTTAGCAATTACCAACATACCTAATAATGCCAATTTCTCTACAGGAACAGTATCCTCTGTTTCAAATTCATATTTTTGAGGGGGGCGGATTTCTTCTTCCTCAATATGTCCATTTGTAGCAGGAGGCCCACATTCTTTGGCTTTGTGATTTTTCCAACAGGACAATGAACAACTATAAATTTAAAGAATACATTTTGAAATTTAAATATAACAATATTGGTGATGATGATAATGATATTAAATGAAATTCGTATTAATAGCAAATAACTGAAAACTTAATTGCTCATATTCCGTGTATGACGATTATATTCCACTATGAAGAACATACCCAATTTCAAACATGGCTTTTTTGAGAAATTAGATAACTCTTTATTGCTTATGTCTGTTTATATTAATTTCTCAGTTTTACCTCAGAATTTAACAACTCAGAAAGCATGTTTGTTTGATTAATCAGCATAAAAGAAAAACACCAAAGCAAAGAATTGTTTTCCAGTAGTTCAGACCAGTACACTTGCTGACACGTGTATTTTGATTTGTACAAATGAAGTAAATATAATGATGTAGGCAGGACTCGTTCTCGACAGAAAATGGCCTTTTTTGCCACTGATTCAACAAATATTGGCTGCCAAAGTAAGTATAAGCTAACTATATATAAAGTTGAGACTTTCATTTTTTGAGCAGAGGATTTCTAATTAGGACATTGAAATAGCATTTACAGAATCAACCTCTGCCCATGAAGACAAAGGAATAAAAATTAATGTCAATGAAAGTAAGGTTATGCTAACAGAGGAAAAAGAAGAAACAAACAATTTACATAAAGAAAAAATCTGAAACAAGTTAGTAGACTAATTTGCTTATCTTAAGAATAAGATTAGGAATGTAGATGTTCAAATAAATGACTGTATCACAAAAACAATTATCTATTAAATGTAGGCATAATTTTGGTGGAAAACAAGAAAAGGAGGGGGGGCAGTTTCGCCCTCAAAATTTTGTTCCACAGAACTATCTGAATCATCTAAAAAGTATTAATATAAAAGGTTAAAGATGTCTATAAATTGCTTAAAAAAAAAAAAAATTAAAAAAAAAATTTAAAAAATAAAATAAAATAAAAAAAAAATCAATGTGCAAAAAACAAAGTAAGTGCTTTATGCAATCTGTGATAAATGAGAATTTTAACCACTTTCCCAACTCCTGACCAAGAAAATAATGATTATGAAAATATTGCACATATGAATCGACTTTTAATAAAAAAAATCATTAGTCCCAAAATTAATGTTTTTTGCATTTTGGATTATACATGGTTAGAGCTACAGTTTTACGTTAAAACGTCATTTGTGCTAACAGTATTAAAGTTCTTGGAAATATGCAAATTTGTGCATATACTGTATTTTGTTAAATTAGCATCAGTCAGTGGCTCATGCTACTTAAAGTACAAGCAGGGGACTTTGGAATCAAAACAGAGCCTAGGAAGACACGACTTGTACGGGAGTATTCAAGAAATAATGGGGTTTCTTATCAATAGTGCAAAACCTGGGAAATTTTAGGTAAGGAAGTCACAGGATCTGATATTATTAATTTCAAGAACTGGCAGAAGTCTTTGTACAAGAAGATAGTTATTTCAGAGGGGACAAAAACAAACAAAGAAGTGAGAAATTCACATTTTGTGTCAGCAATCTGTACCACCTTGAACACAATTCAAATAGAAGATGATACATATGAGGGTAAAATTCAATAAGAGGTCTCATCTTTCATTTGTTCTTGATCAAACTCATGATCTGGTATACCCAGAGGCGTATCTACATATTCAGGCGTCCATGGCAAGCGTAGAATTTGTGCCCCTGTGGGAATGCTTGAAATTAAGGTTGTTGTTGGCATTTGTTTTTAACGGGTAATCTCTAAATAGCGCCCCTTATGAGTGGCGCCCATGGCACATGCCATGTCTGCCATACCGTAGATACGCCACTGGGTACACCTAGGCATTCTAGCTTTTCCTTCAGGAAAGGTTCAAAGTGCCAAAGAAGTCAGACACTGACTTTTGACAGAAAATTAGACAATACACACCTGCTCAGTATATGGAGTTTATGAAAATATACTAGTGGGCAGTTCCTCTGGAATCTGTACCGGATTATGAATATGCAGAAAGGGAATTCAAGTTGAGCAGCAAGGTTTTTGTGGATTAACCTAATAAATGGCTAAATTTTTGATATGTTTAATATCAATTTGGTAAATGTTTGAAAAATGTTATGACATGCTTTTAGAGATATGAACTAATAATTGTGTTTTTTCTATCCCCTGACAAATCTTCAATCATCAAAACAAACTACCAAGTAAAAATATGAAAAAGGTATTCCAGTATATGTTAAATGGAATTCTCAAAGGTGTTAAGTGCCAATGTACAAAAATAGAGATATTTTTCTTCAGAAAGGTGCTTTAAGCCAAGGCTAATTTCCCCTCAAAAGCGCTATGTTCCTGTTCATCACCTTCAAGTTCAAACATACGCTGATAGATAGCACAGATGTTAACTCCAGTTGCCATTGTCATTTAAAAAGTGTTAACTGTCACATTCATTAGTGTTGGTGGTTCTCATTTCCGAGTGCTTAATGTGTTCAGGTTATATTAGCATTTTATTAGTTATATCAGGTTATATTGTTTTGATCATGAATGGTAATAAAAAGTTTAAAGAGAAGAAATCTCCAGCAATAAAGGCAAATGAAAGGTTGAAATTAATGATACTGAATTGTTTCTAAAGCTGAATCCATTACATAGGTAAGAAATTGGTTATTAATTTGGTAGCTTACATCAATACAATTTTATTCTTGCACAAAATATGTAAATGCAATTTCCAATGTGGAGAACTGAACAATGATTCAAAATTGCATGTCTTCATGGAATTTTGTAAGGTAGATAGGAGAAGTTAGAAAAATTTTCTTATGCAACACGTTTGCCTTGGAGAGGTCCAAAGACACAGAAAGTGAAATAAGTGTGAAGGTACACGTAGACAGATTACTGCTATGTACGGTGTCCCAAATGTGAAAGGTGACTTTGTAAAAACATGTTCATGAATATGTATGATGTAGACTGCAAAGAAACTGAAGTCATATTTTCTAAAAAGAAACAGGGTAATGTAACTTACACTGACAACAGGAAACCTACTGCACCACTTAAATATACAGATGATGATGAGTGCAGAGTGAAAAATCATTAATTCATTTCCAAGAGACGAAAGCCACTATTCAAAGGCCAGATCTAATTCTCAATTTCTAAGTCCAGACTTGAATATTCACAGACTCTATATTGTGTTTAATGAAAAGATTCCAAATAACAAAGTTGGATACAAATTCTATAAGAAAGTTTTCACGAAAGATTTTCCTGAAATGAAATTGCATCGCCCAAGAATAGACACATGTTAATCCTGCGACAAACTGCAATGCAAAATTCAAGGGCAAAGTCCTCAAAGTGTACCTGCAAAACAGTCCCAAGAATTACACCAACGTACAGCAGGAAGTGCTACAAACAAGACGAAAACTGACATTGCTATTGCTCAAATGCCAGGCTGTGAAATATCTACTATTTCCTGGATTTGCAGCAAGTGCTGCATGTCCCTAATCTTACTCATTCTGAGGTGTTTTATCATTGTCAATTGGGCTGTTTTAACTTTTGTGTTAGCCTAAGTGATACTCAGGCTTCATATATGTGTTTATGGCATGAAGTTATTGCCAGCAGAGGAGGTAATGAAATGGCCTGATGTCTTTTACATATTCATCTTGGTATTGCAAGAAAGAAGGAATTACATGTGTTTAGTGATAACTCTGTAGGAGCACAATTTTCTTGTAAGCAGTCACAGCTATTTACAGTGTGATAAGAAATTTCGCTCTTATTGAGAAACTTAAACGAATAATGAAGTCATTTATTCCTCCAGAGCTTGAAAAAATGATTACATCAGCAAAAAACAAAAATACGTTTAAAGTTGTACACAAGGAAGCAAACAATTTCTTTGACTTGTGTTCTATTGCAGATACTTTAATTTCAATAAACAAAATGAACATTACAAATGCCTCCTGTTTTTGAGTAGATGTGAGATTTCCTGAAAAAGTTTTGATGAAAACTTACAGTGACACTATCTTCCCGAAGAAGCAAAGTCTTTCTATGTTGAACTCAGTAGGGGACCACAGTAAAATACGTTTAATTTTCATGCTGTTTAAGTTTACTAACAGTTTTGGTGTTGTAAAGACATTATTAGTTCTTTATTTGAAAAATATGTTTTTGTAAGGTCTGTGACGACACTGTTTAGGGCAAATTCATATGTTATTTTACCACCTTTCCAAAATTCAGATTTAAATATTGATTTATATGTTTTTTAGCTCAATAATATTTGCATAAGCTTAATATGGTAACCAGTCTGAAAAGAATACTTTGTTTGTAGTTTGACGAAGTTAATTGTATAAGAATTAAAGAAAATACTTAATAAATACAAAAATTGGTGATAAATAAAAAGTATGGTTTTGTCACTAAACACCTTTGCGAATTTCACCCCTCATTTGTTATAAGTATCAATCAGGAGCATTTAAAATTTTTTAAAAAAAGCAGAAATGATCTAATTTAATAACGTTCTCTTTCACTCTTATACACTGAATAAGAAGCGTCAAAGATGATACTTTAACAAAGAAAAAGTTTCTTCCTCACATGGAACTGTATGGTGGAACACTAAACGACACACGTAAGCGTAACTGTACTGTAGTATATGTGCTCAGGCTGCATTAGCGCTCGTTTTCTAGTATATTAACGTACCATAAATAATTCACAAAATGTCAAATTGTTACACTTTGTTCTCAGGCCTTCCCTGGACACTTCCACATTAGAATAAACACATCTAAATCAGTACTATCAGCCGCCGTTTGTTTCTTAAACTATAATAATAAAAGTGTGCTTACTATGGAAGACAACACGTCGGGCACTTGTACTTGGAAAGCCCTTGTCCGCAAATACTACACTGACAACTCATTTTGGGTTCAATTAACAACTCGAACAATCAGCAAATAAATTTCCAGTTTCTCACGACACGCATACGATCAACAATTGTGTAGTGTGCAATACCATCTTCACACCAGCTTAGCAGTCAGCTGCGCACCACGGTCCACATGCACCTCGTTCCACCGTGCACGTGCTAGACGCCTTTCATCCAATCCAAACATTTGCGTTGGTCAACCTGAAATTCAGCGGTCAAATGACTGTCACCACAAGAACAATTGATAGCGCAACATAAAGTGGAGAGCCAACTGTTTCATTTAAATTTTAAAAATCCAATCCAAAATTTTTGTATTCGTTTACAATTTTGGATTTTTTTTATCTAATTCTACAGCGTTGATTATGGCATTACATATCCTAACTTTCGAATTCAAATATGAATCATTGATCATTATAATTGTTGATCACTATGTATTATTAATATTAATTATTACTACTATAATTTTGTCACTTGTGTTGCCCAGAACCGTATTCTTCTTAATCTTCATCTTATTCTGCATTATTTTATTCGGCTGGTTACTTATTCAAATTATAGTGTAATTTTATATACAAACATTAATGCTAATGATATTGTCAATTGTAAGTCCTGCTTATATGTTTTGTAATGATTAATATAAATAAAACAATGTAAAATAGAATTGTGATAATTCAAGATATTGCCAATGAAAAGAAGTTATGTAATGAATTTACATTGTAATAAACAATTCCCTTGCCGGGAAACAATTTTTATCAATAAGTTTAGTGTTGGAGATCATCAGCTAAGAACCTTTGAGGTTTATCTTTTATTTTGCATTAGTATAAATACATTTGTTTATATAACCCTGCAATTTTTAAATGTCTCTACATTTATTGCCTGTATAATAACATTTATGAACACTTCTAGAGACACCTGCAAACTTATTCATGCATTACACTAAATGTGTTTTTGGAAGAATTCATGTATCATTTTGAAATACCTAAATACATTTGTGAATATATTTTTGAAGCTCATTATTATGAGTATCTTAAATACCCCAGGGCAAAATGTATTTATTCTAATAGTAAATGTAGAGTTGAGTCTCATTTCTACATTAAATAAATAGTTAACTCAGAAAGTAAGTATAGAAGAAAAACATTACTTCAAGTTTAATTACTGACAGATGTTTCAGGCAAATCACCTCTGTATTCTCCACAAACAGCACACAAATTCAAGTAAAGGGACACATTTTTGATATATTACTAAGATTGCCTTTGTTACTAACATGCTTTATTAAATATTATGTGCACGGTCCTCCAATAAAATATAAAATAACTACTAGAAAGTAAGGATGCAAATGTTTTTTGTGACATGTGAAGTAAAGTGTGAACGATATCATATCTTGGACTGAATAAAAAGAGAAAAAAAAGTTTAATAGAATACGCTGGCATGTCATGAAAGAAAACTAAACAATAATATATTACACAATTTGTGAAGTCCACCCTATTATTATTATTAATGTTTTTTTTTGTTATAATTTACTGGCAATAAGTTTTTGAGCAAGTAATGGATATTCATGACCATATGTAATATTCATTACCATTTGTAATAATTAAAAATTTGATAAAAACTAAATAAACTAACAACCCTTGGGCATGTCTGACCTCCAAAAAAATTGGGAAATAACATCAAAGAATCCTCTGAATTTCATACTACACCGCAACATGTCTTTTATTGATTTATTAATGTAAATAAGGTACATGTGGCAGATTTAAACTAGAACCATAGTGCTTCAGAATGGTACAGACATATACTTTCTGGTACAGACTTTCTCGTACTAGTTAGTTGTGTGAGATATAACAAAAAAATTTCATTGGTGTAATTTTTGAAAAATTCAAATATCATACACCATAAAAGTGATGATTCAATCATGTCATTTAGTATTTTTTGCACTATTTGTAAAAAAAATGTTAAGAAAAAATTTTCTTTGTATCTTTAGTCTTTTTGGTGTTGCTCTACCCTTCTCCCAGCTATCTAATCGCACGTAAGACTTTCTTTTTCTTTTTACCCCCCCCCTCTTTTTTTTTTTATTTTTTAAAATATTTTCCCAATTTTGCAGTCCCCTAATTTAAGAATTGAAATATGATTTTAAGAATATAATAAAATAGTAAAATTAGTCTATAAGCAAATTTCCACTGAAAATTTTCAAAAATGTTGTTTTAGTGTTTCTGAAAATGCATAATTTTGAGATTATTTTTGCAGAACACTTTTCAGTTTTTGAGAATTCGAAGCACTTGCCTCTAAAAATGTAATAATACATAAAATATGCCCATAATGTTAATTTCAATGACGTACAAGCTGAATACGAAAATTACATTTGTGTAATTTTTGAAAAATTAAAATATTACATCAAAGTGGCATTTATGTCAGGTTATTCAGTGTACTTATATGTAAATAATATCTATATAAAAAATTTAAAGAAAAATTTGGTGCGATTTTGAGAAAAATGCATTTGAGCAATTCTGAAAATGTACTATTTTTAGCTCATTTTGACAGAAAACTTTTGAGTTTATGAGGAACTTAAGAAGAAATCATTTGAAGCTCCTTTAGTTGTAAATGCAATGAAGTATAAAAGAGCCTAGTATATTGTAAATATTATCTACGTAACATTTTTTAAAAAAAATTACATTTATGTAATTTTTGGGTTTTGACATGTTATTCACTGCATTTAACATTATCCACAGAGAAAGTTTAAAGAAAAAATATGGAGCATTTATTGAGAAAAGCATGTTTTTAATATTGCCTATATTTCACTCAACATAGCATGAAAACTATCAATATTTTGTAAGTAATGTGTCTTACATTAATTAAAGAACTAAATTTCATTTGAAGAAAAAATCTCTATCTTCAGTCTTGTGTAATAGTTGTAGGAAGATGTTGAAAACATTTCAAACTTTCATAACTTTTGAAAATTCAGAGAGAGACAGTGAAATTCAGATCTACACCACCTTTTTTGTGTGTATTTCACTCAATTCTTAGAAGAAATTAAAAGAAAGAATTTGGAGCCATTTTTGAGAAAATTTTGAAAATGTTCCAGAGGTTTCATGTAGAGGACCTTCAAAATTTAAAGAATATTTTTCAAAATCTCAGGGCTTTCAGTGTGACAAAATTGACCTAGGAATCAGTGGCGTAGCGTCAGGGGACGCTGAGATGCTGAGCATCCCGTATATAAGAACCTTAATACTGTATTGATAATCTTACAAGTGGTCTGTTGAGCGAAACACGTTTTGTATTAATTTTAAATTGATTTCCTATGATTGAATTCGGCGGGCTGTTGAAGCTGGCCTCTGATTGGTTGGAAGCTAAAATACTTCAGCGTCTGCCGCCAGATTGCGACGAGCAATGACGCATGCGCAGATGGCGAGGTCCCCCTCTCCCCTCTTCATCCCTGGCCCTGAGAAACCCGACTGCTTTACGCTAGCGTCCTTTAGTGTTCTGTGGTCCAGAGCGTCTACTGCGGAAAGAAGCTCGTTTGTGCACGAGAGCGCAGCACACTTCAGGCGTTCAGTAAATTATCTTTCTCTCTCTCTCACTCGGGAGTCCCCGCTTGGTCATGGGTACAAACTGTAGAAATAGTGCCTGACTACTATTTCTTAATTAATATCCAAGAAATTGTATTATCTCTTAAATAGATTACATATTATTTAAGTCTGCAATGTATAAATTAACAAATGGTCTTATTGCCATTCGCGTATAAGAATTAAAGCTGAGCCATTGTATAATTTGCTTTCAAGACATCGGCAGCCCTGACTGCTGTGAGGATTTTGTGGGAAGCGCCTACACCGTCGTAAGCAATCGAGATCGTGGAAGTAGTCCCAGTGTATCTGCCTTGTGTTGCGTTCGACTGTTAGACGAAGTAGTTGATAGTGACATTTTGTGTGTTATTGTTGAGCATCCCCAAACGTGTGAGTCACGCTACGCCACTGCTAGGAATATTCATTTTGACAAAATTATTATGAATATAGGCTGAATTATTATGAACGACTATAGTTTAGGAGCAGGTGTTGTTTTCATACCAATAGGCAGACTGATGTTTAGAAGAAAAAAAAAGGGGGGGGGGGAAATAACAAACAAATAACAAACACACTTTTTCAGAACTAGGGTACCTCAAAATCTGTATTTCAGTTGAAATCTCGAAATCGATTTTCCACAGCATTACATAACTTTCTCTATACTTCTTATGTTACACCTTTATATTCTCCTACATACATGAGAAAGTAAAAACGATAAAGTTATATTGCAGCAATTCATGAGTTTATAAATATACACTAACAATAAGCTTAAAAATTATGGCAACCTTGAAGATTGTGGTAGCAGCAGCAGTGATTAAGAGGTTAACTGCTCTGTGGAAAGCAATGTGTTTATTGGTTTGTGCTTGGCAAGTTTGTGTATTGGTTTGTGCAGTGGCAAGCGATGTTCTTTTTAGTTCTCTTCAATAGATAAGAAAATGCAGTCTCGCTACGAATCTTTACATCTACCCGCCAGTTCAAGAACATCTTTATAATATTCCTTTCCTATGCATTTTGACTAATGAAGGCAAAACATTTTTGAGGACATGTTATTGTTTTACAGTCTGAATGTTATAAAATGAATAAATATAATTTTATAATAATATATACAGAAAATGTCTTAGGTAAAAAAATTAATTAAAATAAAACTACTGGATGCACTTAAAATTCGGGGGGGAGGGGGATATTACTTAATTGCTTTTCAAAACCATTATCATTTCTTATGCTGTAACTATTTATTTTGTAGAAGGAAAATAAAGAATGGATACAATTTCAGACATGTTTTGATTTTGATCCCTAAATATATTTAATAAAAGAGGAATATAATACTCTAGTCCACACCTTACACAGCCACGTGAGATCAAAGACCAATGTTTCAAACAGTCACAAAGGGCCAAAGTCATAAAAAAAAGATTTAATAATTTGAATTTATTACAATTCTATTGATCAAATTAAAAGTAATGATACAAAGTTTTAAAAACTTCACCAGAAATTGTGAAATATACCGAATTAGTAACTTGAATACAATGTTCTGCCAAAAGGGAAACGCTCATTCTGTAAAACTTTGAATGATGACATTGGCCCTTCTTCCACCAAGCCACAAATATATTTATGGGGAAATTAAAAGCAAAAATCAATTTAGAATGAGAAATGAACTGAAAATGAGAAATTAACCCAAAGAATTACAAATATACATTTCAATAGAAATCTGACTGGTCAGAAATACACAAGATCAGTGAAAACAATAATTCTTGTGTTGTTAATGGGAATCCACAAGTTAACATTTGAATATCATGAAAATGATTTAAAATACATTAATGGTCCACCAAATCTCTCTCAAATCACTTCTTCATACTGATCTTCCCAACACCTCATTAGCCTGTTGCTCAGAGGATGATAACCCTACAGACCATTTTAGAAAAAAATCTTAATAAAACCATCAGGCAAGGGATTTCTGTCTCTTTTTCTAATTTAAAATGAATACTTCTTCATTTTTGTCTGGCTTTCTTGGCATTCTTAGATGTTGGTGTATTTTCCCGCTTGTTGGATTGTTGACCTTGAAAAGAAGATATGTTTCATAAGACAATGATAAATACAATTTCAATATAATACTTTACACATCATTAATTAATTAATTCTGAAAACTTTCCGAAAAGAGATGTCTCAAAAATATTAATGAGTTTTTAATGTCATTGCTTCATGAAAAATTATTCAAATCAGCTTGTAAACAAAGATGTAAATCTTACCTAATTTATTATTTTTATAAGCTTCTGACATACGTTTGATATTTTTCTTATAAACATCTTCATGGATCACAATCCTTTTAGGATAATCAACACCAATAATACATTGGGCTTGTCTTTGTACTGAAAGAGGTGCATTCCATGGCTCATAAATGTATTCAGGAGGAAACTTTCTGAGTTGAGGCACATACTTCCTGGTAACAAAAAAACTATTGGTGAAGGAATGAAAAGTTCACATTTGATACCTACTGGTTCAGTGGTTAGTATAACAATAAATATCTCTTGTAATTTTGATAGCAGTACAAATAGTTTGAAATTATATGAATATTTGAAAATTCTTCAGCCCAAGAAACTGATGTAATTGTGTAACTTCTCACTTGTGTCTGGTATCCCAATACAAAATATACATTCACAGAGGTGTCCAGGAAATATTTCTTGCCAAAAACCTTGGGTACAAAACTTTTAAATCAAGCTATAAATTCCATACTGGACGCTGTTTTGTTTTTCCAGGCTAGTATTGCAGAAGACCTCACATTGTACTGGCCCATTCTGTCCAATTGACATGATGGAAGATGTGATTCTAAATTCACCCCTTTGAGTGATTTAAGGAAAGCTATTTAAATGTATAGGTATATATATAGCTAGAAAATACTTTTTTCCATCTATTTAATTTATTTATTTTTTAATTTATCCTCATTAAGGCTTTACTAAGTCCTATCTGAACCATCTTCACAAAACCTTTTTTTTTTCTCTTTTCTCTTCCCCCCCCCCCCCCCCCGCCCCTTTGAATGCAAGTATGTAAGTTTCTCCAGAACATTACCAGAACAGTAACAGAAACTACACTGTGTGACATTAAAACCAGACAATAACCGCAAAAGTATTGCAAATTGGTGTTTTCCACAGTAGAGCTACAGCACTTAAAAAGTATCATACAGATCTTTCTTTTTATTTAACTATGAACCTATGTTTAAAACCTGAAAAGTCATTTTAATATATAGTTGACTTCCGGTTACAGTGAATTTCTTGGGACTAACATTTCGGGTTAACTATATCCAATGAATTATGTCAAAACTAAACAGAATTTCTCCATAATGATTGATTTTATTAATATCGAGATACAACAAAATACATTAACAGCACAAACTGAAAATTTCAATATCAATATATCTTAAAAATCAATTATATTCGATTGTTTGCTTCATACATTTTTCATTAGTAATTTCTCTGGATCCTTCTCCAGAATTCGTGCTCTCTCCATACTTGATTCTGTGTTGTCCTCTGTGTCTAAGTCTCATAAAGCAGTCTTGACACCCTTCAATACCTCTTGCACTGTTGGAATACCATCCCACTCTCCAAAGGCTCTTTTACTTGCCTAATAACATACAAAATCTTGTGGTAGCGGGAGGGGTTTCGGTAGCAGCTAATGAAACTGACTGCTTTTCCCCATAGCATGGCGGATATCGCCAGGCTGTCACATGCTTCCTGTCACCTATGTCGTAGGACACTCAATGCACTTTGTCCTGCAAAATATCAAGTAACACCAAGATTGAAACTGAAGCAAGCAATCACATGCTGCTGCCGCCAGTTGTTGCCCAAGCAAGACACAGCCTTAGTTTCCACAGTGAAACTGAGCAGCATAAGGCCATCAGTAATATGCCCATACCCAGTTACCTTCTCTCATCTCAGGGGAGACTACTTATGTTATGAACTTCAGCAAACAACACTTTTTTCAAGCTGCCTAGGGTTGGAATTTGTGACACTGAGGTGATATATTCTTTTCCAGGAGGGAATTAATTTCAGGGAGGTGTATTTCCTACATTCATTATAGCCGAGGTTCAGGTTCACTATAATCAAATCTTCTTATGCATATTTGTAATGTAAATAAATGAGACCAGTGATTTAAAGTTCACTATAACTGAGGGTTCATTACATCCAAGTTCACTATAACCGGAGACAACTGTACATAAAGTGAATATTTACCTGATATAATCCCCAGTTTTATCAGTCTTCTTCCCAAAGGCCACTGGGCTGTACACTCTGAAGAATTGATGGAAAAATGCAGAGGCTGAGAGCCACATCCAATTACCTGCATTTAGTGACCAATCAGCATCAAGCAATAGCTCCTCAAAGACCTGAACATGATGCAAAAGAATAAATTATGTCTTTTTTCTTCATCAGAGAAATCATGGTACATAATAAACTGTCTAACACCAGGATGTATGTCTGATACCATGATGTCCTATGTTCCAACTTTCCTCCTTTAATTATTTTTAGAAAACACACACACACCAGTGTATTAACTGAAGCACCAGATAACCAAAAAACATCACAGAGTTATGTAATCAACTAAAAAAATTAATTATTTCATATTTCAAACTGAAACATTTTTAGTGTTTTTCTCCAAGACATATTAGGCATTGAGAATACATATACTATATAGCAGGCCTGCAAAACGCCCGCTTCCACAGGCATTCTGCACTCGCAAGCCAATCGTCTGCCTGTGACTGTACCGAAAGTGCAAGTGATGGGGAGTAGGAAGCTTTGTGGGGAGGGGAGAAGTCTGATGTAGTGCAACGCGGCATGTAGATTGAATGCCTGGGCATCTAATATAAAGATCCATGCTGCAAAATTATATGCCCATTTGTTTAAATGGATAATGGCTAGTATTTCAAGTTACAAGGGGCCATAATTCACTGTTTACGTTCTGTACACTGCTGTATATCTACCTTTGTATCCATCACTATATGTATTTTCCTTTTTTTTTAAAAAAATATAAAAATAAAGAGAGAGAGAGAAAGAATATGCTCATTGTGACTCTTAAGCAATATTTTAAAGCAGTAGCTTTTTTAAAATTTTATTATTTAATTCTAACAAAAAATTACAATGTAATAATTGTCTGTTCACCAGGAATGTTATAATCTCCAAATCATAGCAAAATGAAAATTATGAGAGCAATCTCTCAAAATCAAGTTTGACATAAAAATAAAATATGTGGCAATTCCAAGAAGGGTAATTTTTTAACAGCACATAAATTTGTGACCATTTTGCCCCATTGTGAAACTGAATAAAAGGGATCAACGAGCAAGCCTCTGTGATGATATGTTACGGACAATCATGAGATTATCATGGGTATTGCTCAATAGAATGCAAAAGGCTTAATATTTTTATATGATGTCATAAACGACTCTACACTCTTGTCAGAAATTAGAGCAGAAAAGAATCATCATTTTTTCAAGAATAATAAGTTTTTGCTTTGATAGAACCATCTTATTCAATTAAACATAGTTAATGAAAAATATTTTAATACTGTCATCATCAAACACAAACAATTCAGTATCATAATTTTGTGCTTAGCAAAACACTAAATTTGTGATTACATCGTAGCAAAGTGAATTACATTATCAGCCCATCAATTATAATACTTGGTGTCCAAATCTGATATGTATAATTCATTGTAGTTTCATATTTCGCATTGTCATGTATTGACAACAAACATTTACAATGTAGTACATAAGGCAATATTACTTGAACTGTATGTGACGGTCATGATCTCGCAGATTGCTCTTTAAATATACATGTTATGGTTTTAATTGTGCCTTCTAATTGGTGGTCCCCGCTCCTCGAGTCTTATCCCCATCCTTGATCGATTTTCACATTTGCCCCCAAGCTGTTCATGCACAGTTCCTGATGACAGTGAAAGTGCAAGATGCTGAACAGGCCTGCTACATGGAGTAATCCACGTAATCTCCATTCAGTTTTGACTTCTATCTTGTAACATTACAGTCAGTCAATGCCTTTTATTCCTTCCCCAGGGGCTTGTTTTAATATTTTAACTATCCCTTTAATATACTTTTTACAATTTCACTCAAGTAGCACACAGGCTAAACAGACTAGCAAAAGAATATAAAATGAAAATATCAATAGGGAAAACCAAGGCAATGGGAATAACAGAAAAAGATTGCTGCGGAGTAAAAAATTGTAATTGATAACCAGATAATTGAACAAGTAGTAGCTTTCACATATCTAGGCAACAAGATATCACTAAGAGAGGAAGGTATTGAAACAAAACTGGCAAAATTTAACAAGACCAATAGCGGCATAAATTGGCACTTCAAAAACATGAATAATAAAAAAAAATTAAGAATCCACAACTTAGTGGCAAAACCAACCCTACAATATGGCAGTGAAACATGGACACTAAAACAGAGAGACAAACGGAGAATAGAGGCAGCCCAAAAGAGGTATTTGAAAGCAATACTTCAAGTAACATGAAAAGACAAAATAAGGAACAAAGAAATATGGGAAACACTGAAGAAAGAAAAAAAGAAAAGAAAAAAGAATGTGGTCATGGAAATAGAAATATATTAGGCACAATGGTAAGAACATATATAAAAAAATATAAAAGAATGCAATCAAGTAGACTTCCAAAGATGGTAATGAACTATTGACCAAGAGGCAATAGAGACCCTGGCAGATGAAGGAAATGGTGAGAGAAACAGGAACACCTGAACTAGTATAGGAGAATACTGGACACAAGGAATAGGCCTTCATACATTGATGATGATTTTTTCAATCAGAGTTAATGGACTCTTTGACATGGAGAGATCAATTCCAAATTGGCCAAAATTTTTGGGGAGTATTTTCATGCAACTTTCAAAATTTTAACTAGTATTTTTGGCCAATTTTGGAATTTTGGGTACATTTGTAGAAACTTGTATGGGGAATCAAGCCTAACTTGGCAGCCTATGAAGAATGGATTTGAAAGTTCTTCATATTTTTGCCCCAAATTCACCTTTAACACTGTATACAGACTTTTACAATTACCAATTTTTTCACACTTTGTGAAAAGATTACGAATTTTCACATATTTCATTATATTTTGTACGTAATACATTTATTTTGATTTCACAAAGTTTAAAAAAATGATATATCAATGCAACAAGTCCATTATTTCTTGTGGAACTGAAATGAATTCACTGTCACTGACTCTATAATTGCATATTTGAAACGTACATATGCAATTTGAAGTAACATTTCAAAAGTAAAATTTAAATTATCAAAAATATAAAGTTTATTCAAAATGTGCAATTATTTTGCATTTGGCAAATATATAAAATATTTTAAAAAAATAAAATAAAATAAAATCACTCATAAAAAAAATTAATTTTAATTACTGAAACATAACTAGTCCATGAGTTAATTCAAAATGCTCATATTATTAAACATATAATTCTAAATTTAATGTATTTATAGTAGAATGTTATAAATTGTTAAATATCAATAATATGTAATGTAACGTAATGTGGTAAATGAGGTTTTGAGCACTTATGACCATGCAGTAGCAAAGCAGACTAAAATTTAAAAAAAAAATTAAAAATGAGGTAATGACTAATTGAATTATTCTAATATTTCATGCTGTCATAAAAAAGATGTTAACATTCAAAGATTTCAGGAAAAATGAGGTATGATACAAAAAACTACAGGACAGAAAGTGAGTGAAGATACTCTGCTAAAAATTTATTTTAAAAAATGGTACCACCTATGGATGTAAGAATTGGGTCGTTAAAAGAATCGAAAACAGGAAACTTGTGGGTACTGAAATGATATTTTTTTAGATCATTAGCAGCTACGCAAAACTACACCACAAAAGAAATTCAGACATGAAAGACAAAATTAACCCACCAGAAAAAAAGACATACTGAGAAGGAATTGGTGTAATCATTTGTTGAGAATGTCAGAAGATACTGGCTTTGTTGGCCAAATTGCTCCACTATGCTCCATGAAGTTATGAAAGTTGAGCAACTGGAGTCACCGTGGTTTCCAGGATAGGTGACCATCTGAGACAACTGATTACGAATGGTGTCAAACCCCAGGGCAATAGAAGGCATTGATAGCAATAAAAGGCATTGATAGGTTGTGACATGATGAGACGAAAACTTAATTGAGGATTACTCCTGAGATTAATACACTCAACGCCCAAAAAGGGCTAAGAGAGGTATTGCAAAAGAGGAAAGAAAAGATTAAGTACCAAACATACTAATGAGAAAGGAGTGGGTACAGGCTAATGAGGTGTTGGACGGGCACTCTTGAAGACAAAGTGTGTCAATATGTTCAATCCATGATGATGATGATGATAAATCAAAGAAACATTGATATAGAATTTGTCAATGCTGCTTAGTTGGGTCAAGCCTAGCAAAGGGTACCCCAGCCCCAAAGCCTCACGTCCAAGGAAGTCCTTGGGCCTCTCCTGCCAAGAATCTTCAGTATGAGGTAATATTTGAGCAGGACTTAGTGCTTTCAACTTTTCATCAAAATAGGTGGACAGTTTCCAACGTAGCCATTGCCACTGCTCATAGCATAGCAAATATATTTATATCACAATCAAGTAAGGCTAAGGGTGAAGGTTTTAAGGGTGATACATGGACTCTCAGAATCCCCGTGCAACAATCATAAATATGACAGACGGATATGGATATAAATATCCTTGTCTGTCATCATCACAGCCTTGGGTGCCCTGCCCTAAGAGGCCAATTGGTGAAGTAAAATCCTTTTTGTCATTAATTAAAGAGGCTTTTAAGTGATGTCCATTAAAGAATACCATATTAAGTTTGTGTGCACTTCGAGTTCACTGGTAATTTTGCACTCCAAAAGAAATAGAATAAACACTTTACAGCCAACAAATACAATACATTGAATAAAAAACTTATAAAATATTAAAGAATATTCAAGGCAACACCCATCAAATTGTGAAATTCTTCACATTTTCAATTTTTTTTTTTATTTACATTCTCTTTCATGCTCTGAGTTTCCTAGGAGTCTCCAATAAGATCATGATATTCAGATTCAAAGCATATATAATACTTTATTTAGACCTTCTGGCCTTCTTCCCATGAAATCCAAAGGTCGCCTCTTGTAAGAAAGCAGGCTACAGCATGTCTAGCCAAATGATGGATCCATCCCTCCTGACGTAGCTGAGTCATTATTGCATCAATGAAAGGGTAGCCTGTTTTAGCCTGAAAAGAAATACTAGATTTGAAGAATTGCATTTTAGTTCAAAATATGTAAGCAATAGTAGTTTGGAATTTTTCTCGTTAAATTTTATTCTCAAATTTACCAGAGTCCATGCTTCAAGGTATTGCTCATTAGTGTCCCAAGGCACTTGACAGCAGACAGGATTTCCTTTCATTTTATCAAAATTTGGAGTTATACACCCAACTGTATAATAAAAATCTCTCCACATTAGTTGGCCAATCAGTGATACTGGAGGCTTTGTGTGAGCCGATGAACCAATTACCTGTTTATTTAAAATATTTAATGCAAATAAATTAATTATACTACATAATTCAGTTTTTAAAAGTTCTTGTTCAAAATCTCACTAAAAAATATTAAAATATTTTATAAATATTTCAAATGCAATAAAACTTCAAGATACTTTACAGCCTTTTTTTTTATTGGACATATTTCCATTGCGTTAAATGTATTTAAATGTTTTAAAGTCATAAAATGATCTTACATTTCTGGTAAGACAATTTTATGTCAATGATAGTCAACAAACGTAAATAAATATTTACATGATGCCTCATAATTCTTGAAAAATATTTATCTAAAAATTCATGACACTCTAATCCACTTTTGTTCTCTAACACTACTCACTCACTTTGCTAGGTCAGCAAATTGAATAACAATCTAACTAACCATTCAAAAGTGGGAGGTGTTGATTTAGATTTTTCTGAGTAAAATGCTCATAACTATTTTGTTTCTTGTTACCAGATCCTCAGTTGGGTCATAATCGACTTATATCTCAAAATTCATGAAAATCAGACGAGACAACTGGGTGTAGTTAGCCATCTAACATTGTTGTTAATTGATAATTGCAGATTTTTTTATTAAAATGAAACTGGAAACTGCACAGTGATAACCACCAAAGAAGATCCTAAGTTTGACAATGATATTCCCATGTCTCAAAAATAATTAAAATCAGATGTCAGAGGTTTAGTCATAAAACATCATTTCTTTAGTTTTGTGTATGGAGTTTTCATTTCTATGTCATAGCCTTATATTAAACTGAATTTTCTCTTAAACTACCAGTGAGTAGAAAACTACTTTATTTTAAGAGTAACATCACTCCACAAAGTAATTTAATTTTTCTTGTTGATTAAATTTACTTTTTATTTTAAAATAAAAATATCACAATACAATTAGCAAGATCTTTGCAATTGCAATTAGAAAGACCTAGATTATCACTACTACTTTCAAAATTTCTTTTCTAAGAAACATTAACTGAAAATTTAATGAATTAAACTTCACATATTCATACCTCCTTTAATTTATAATAAAATGTCCTGGCAGAAAGGCATCCAAACTTTAGGTATGGGCTAAGAACAGTTGTACTTGGTTCCAAGCTGTTAGGTGAGGTCTGTGGTTTCTCAAACTTGCATACCCATGACTAAAAATAATACAAAGTATTGAAATAAATACTTCATTCAAGAAAAGATTCAAAAGAATAAACCTTCAAAAAATTTTACAACAAAAAATCACACATTTAACCTTGTTTGTCATGTATTTTGCTAGTCTTTCCAGTGCTTTGCTTTCACCTCCTGGGTACAGACATGGTCCAAGAGAGGACTCATCAACACCCCAACTCAACAAGTGTTGGAACGTTGAACTGATCATCTTCAAGAACACTCTTTCTGGTCGACATGACACATCCCAGAAATTCTAGAGTTGCAACGGGTCGAGGAGGAGGACCCAAAGAATTTGCTACATCAAGGAACTTCTGATATGTCAGTGGTGGTTTTCCTATGTTGGCCTTGATGATTCTAACAGACACAGAAATCATAAAACGGAATTTGAACACAGTTCGTAAGTAAATTCAGCAAAATCTCAGATAAAATATTAAGAAAATAATAAAAAATGTAACATTACCCCCAAATTTTTTCAAAAACAATTAGAGTCAAAAGAATGCCAGGATATTACTTCACAATACCTAATAAAACACCTTTCATAATTTTGAGTAAACAAAAACTTAATACCAAATAATGTTCTATCTCTCAGTCATCACTTACTATGATAATAAATAATTGCATGACAGCAATAACATTTATTATCTCTCATCAATTAAAAGTTGGTAATAACTAAGTTATGCATACTTCTCTGAGTGGTAGAGGGTATGTGATACCCTCTGTTCAACAGGGAACATGAGCAACTTTGGCAAGTTTTTTCTATAGTTGCATCTCTTTCAATGGCATAAGGTTCTGTATCTACTTCAAATGTAAGTAGTTTCACTTTCCACTCTGTAAATAGTTTTGGAAATACTTCTTCGGGTTTCCCTCTTAAAACAAACAACCTGAAAATATGTATGTGATATAATAGCAATTACAAAATACACTTCTTTCCTTTAAGAACTAATAATATGTGGATTTTAAGTTAGTTAACAAAATGTTTATATTTTCTAATGAGAAACATAAAAGATAAAATATTAATAATTTCTATAGCATAACTACAGTCACAAAAAGAAATTTTCCTTATTATTAATTCCTTTTTTTATTGTTATTCCTGTAGTTAGCTTCATTTTTGTTATTTTGAAAGAAACTATTTCCTATAGAAGAAGTGAGTTAATAATCTTAAGGCCAATGAGATAAATATGTAAAACAAATTCAAATTCATTCTTTCAACACTATCACTGTGGTTCATCTTGATGATCATTTCTAAACAGAACTGCTGTCAATTCCATTCAACAGGCAAATGGCTTAATGACATGGCGAACAAGCAAACAATTTAATATGTCTTATGCTTCCATTAGAATTTGATTTTAACTTAAAGTGATGACATAAATTAGTACTGAATGCTTATTTCCCTTGAAATTTCAACTTTTTGTTTCAGAAAACGATTGACCCAACTCTCAAGGTCAAAACATTAAAAAAATTACACAGAAACTGAGTTTTCATAAATGACACAAAAATAAATGTAACATATTACACAGCAAAACATTTAAAAAAAATTAGTTTTAAATACTTCCTTCCTTTTCTTGGTATTACCTTGTTCCAATTGCACGCAACTGATTGTCTAAATCTTCTAATGATTCTTGCAAAAAACCTCCAGCGGTTAGGGCCCCTACTTTCATTTTCTTCACAATCCAAGGGTCCAATATAGAATATAGGCCTGAGTTCATAATTGACTCCATCAACCTTTACACATCAAAACAATAAAATATACACACTGTGTAGACCTATACAAAATAATAATTAGAAAATAGTAAAAAAGGTAATAATTTCATGAAACATGCATTATGTGCATCAGAGACAAATTAAAATATTAACCCTTCTCAATAGCTGCCAAAAGTGCTGGATTATCATGGATTCGCATCCCTTACGAAACCAATGAAGAATGCAACCTTTGCTCATGATTAATGAGTGAAAAAATAAAAAAAATACAATGTTCTCTGAATTCACAAATAAACCCAATAATTTAAAACCATTAACTGCAGATTTTAAAAATAATTTATTAATATATAAGATATTTAATCGGATAACAGGGATTTTACAAGGAGTTTGACAGACATTGACAGTTTAATGTAAGTATCATAACCTATTATAAAGAACAATATCTTGGTAAACTTAATGGAGCTCAACGGAACAAACTCATCGCATTTGGCCCCCGCTAGCAATTTTTAAAGCGTTAATAATGGATATAAAGAATTACAATCAAAAACACAACGCTAACTAAACTATTTTCCAATCATTCAACCGTGTTCGCGCACCGCGCGTCTACCATGTTGACTCGAGAGAATGATTACGTACACAAAACTGTATGAGAAATTTCACGATCAAATTTCGACTGCAATACAATGTTGCAAGCATGGTGGAAAGGTAGTTGCAAGTAATATGTTTCTAATTTTTCTTACATTCTTATGAATTAATTTATATTTTAATGAACGTAAATTAGTATATCCTATGTATTAATTAATTACTGTATGAAAGAATACCTATCACTTTACATGTTAAAACATTTTGTTTTTAATCACGTATTTTTGGAACTATTTCATAAACATTCTAGATTTTAACAAAATATTGGTGAAGTTTTTAAATGCAATTGTTCTGACTAAATAATAATAATTATTATAAAAAAGGCAGAAGTGTACTTACGGGGAATCGACCGGCGATCGGTATTTCATTGTTGGAATCGGTCGCATTCATTGAAAAGAGAAATTTGCAAATTGAATTATTGCAAATTGAATTATTTTATTATATAGGAGCGAATAATTTTGTCAACAAAACTCGAAAAAAACCTCTCTTTTCTGTATTCAAAATTCGACTAGAATATGGTTTAGGATAGATACCACAGAATTATGAAAACGTGCACAAATTCACTCTCCCACATAGCATCGTCATAAGCAGTTTTTAACTGTTTTTGACTTAAATAAATAATAAATAATAGAATTAACGTTTTTAAACTTTCTCGCTTGCCATAGATAGCTTTACGGTAGAGAGACAGTTACGTAATGTGCGGCGAGAAAACGACGACTTTTCGGCAGAAAAAAACTCTTATTACAGGGCTCTGGATTAAAAAGTGGAAATCCAAATGATAAATTTATTTTTAAAAATTAACCTAACCGTGGTGTAGCCAGAATCCATGTTTTGATGGATCTTGAAAAAAGCGACTGATCGCTAAACAGCTGGCCGTCTGACTGTGAACAACGCTAACTGCTAAAAAATTTCTGTTCTGGCCGATTTCTCAAAATTGTATTCCCGAATCGATCTGGCTGATGTCGCAGCACGTAGAATTTGAACCGATATTTTAATTCATGGGGGGGGGGTACTTTACATCAGTTCCTGGGACATTTTTAAAATTTGCAAAAAATGGCTCCATTGATTTTGATGAAATTTTGTTGTTGGATAACCTGAAGGACGTTTAAGAAAATTGTGCAGGTCTCATGTTGGTCGAAAACCTTGAATTTTTCGAAATTAAAAAAAAAATAATTTATTTTGTGGCGTCTACCTACAACTGCAGTCATGAAAATAAATTTTTTTCTCAATGAAATGTGTTCATTAAAAACATCTTCAAGTAAGGTCACGTTGAATGTTTTAAAAATTTCAGTATTTTTTGGGTGTAATTTTGCCACAAATTTAAGTCGCCCTCTCCCAAATTTACTGCACTTCGTGAACGTAAACTTAAACGTAACCTATGGTAACCTATGGTGAACGTAAAACCCCTATGGTGTATGCGACACAGTTGGATGTTACGCAAGTTAGAATTTGTATATTATTTCATATTTCATTTTACTATTATTATTTATTACATATATAATACATTTTATGTTATTTCATTTTAAATTGGGGTCCTTTAATTGTGTTGAATGTGAAAACGAATTGAATGTGCCGACCGCTCATCAATTCGTTATCAAATTATTGTTCCTTGTTGCAACCAATTGTTGTAACGCCGCACTGATAAATTTAACAGAAGGCGATAATGATGGTTGCCTTTCGTTCGCGATATTATAAATTAATACTTTTCGATCTATTTGCATTTGTTTGCCAACGCTATTAGTATTGTATTATTTATTAACTTTTAATTATTTTACTTTCTCGCACACTGCTTACGAAGAAGGCTAAAAAACTCATCCGATATGTTCATGAATACACTGCATATCTTATACAATGAATTCAATGGCGATATATATTTTCATTCAAAGTTTTTGAATAAAAAATATATTTCTTGAAACTATTTAATTTTCGCACCGAATGTTCTACGATTTCAAATGTGTTTTACAAAAAGTTATATCTGAGCTGTCGAAGAGAAATTGTGATATAAATATAGTATTACATAACCATTACTAAAGGCGAGAAAGTATGTGCTGTTTTAGCGCCACTAAACTTTCACTGTTGCGAACAATAGTGTTTCCAAGACAAAGTTACCAATATGTACTTTACTTTTTGTGTATTTTGACATGTATTTATGAGAAACCAGAGTAAGAAAAGTATATTAATCTATAGTCAAAATTCTGATAATATTTGTTCAAAAATCACATAAAATCGCTTTTCAAAAACCCCTAACGCACATCCAATTTGTGATTCCCCAATTTCTACAACAAATATAATAATAATAATAATAATATATAATATTATTATGATTATTATTATTATTATTATTCCTCCACATCACGACTAAAGATGTTATGTGTCGTTTGAATATAAAATCCACTCCAGGTTGCAACCAGCTGCCTAAGGAGCAGATCTAGGGACTGTCGGTGCCTCTACAATACTTTGCGCAAAATGTGGGCTGTTCCAAATAAAGCAATTTTTTGCACTTCCCAGTCTTTTGAATTACCTGGGAGTATTATTGTTATCGTTTATTTTTCACAACTTTCTGGTACATGTTTTAGGAGTCATACAAATATTTCTATCAAAGCATGATTTCCGTAGTACAATAATTTTAACAAATATTTATTTTAAGAACTAATCAGGGAGTAAACAATTCTACAAATATAAATTTTAACACTTAAATTAATTTAAAAATTAAAAGTAAATAGTTCTTTACACAAATTTTTTAGAAACTCATAAATCTTCTAACTAAAAACACGTGCTCACGATCACAGCTTTCTGTAGATTGATAGTAATGTTTGTCTCGATCCCCAGTTTATTCAGAGTGCTTCAGGACGGTAGGTATCACACCTGTTGCTGAGAGGACGATTGGCACAATCTCCACGTCCAATACATGCCACAGCTCCTTATACAACTTGTTTTGTTGTTGTTGTTGTTGTTGTTAGTATTATTATGATTATTATTATTATTATTATTATTATAGGGGAATTCTCCCCATAGATGGAAGACGCTAAGCAAGAGACTCGATTTTCTCTCTGATCTTATTTTTCCAATAGGCTTTCATTCTTTCCGAGAAAGCTTGTTTACGCCAACGGAATGTATTAAAATAACCTCGGGTTAAGGAACATCTTTGTAGAAATTTTAATACAGTAAAATTAGCTCAAAACGCAAGGAGTATAATGGGGAAATTGCCCAATGTGACATAAACTCCGGTCCTAGCAAATGAAAATTCTACAATTTTTCATTGTGTAATGCGAAATCTTTTCTAATGCGAAAAAAACACTGTTCACTTGATAATTCTGCATTAAAGCAAGCTTTGCCGTATCTACAAATTAAATTTGTTATTAGTATTTAGGTCACTAACGGCAATATAGTCGAAAAGCCACCTAAAATTATAATTAAAAAAATTAGCATAAATTAAAAATGATTTATAAGAAAAAGGTTAAGCCAGCTGGACACTATCCCTGTAGCGCCCCCCCCCCCCAAACACAGAAAAAACTGTGCTTAACTGTGTGGGTATCATGACTCACGTAACAATTTGTAATATATTATAGCATTTATTTATGTATTTTACTCCAAGACATATTTAGTGTCTTGGAGGGCTCTCAGCTTGTTCTTGCTTTCGGACTATAATACCCGAGGTTGTGGAAGATTTTCTGAATCATTTGAGATGGGCCTTAACAAGATCATCGCTCCGTGCTATGGATGGGAATACGGACGGGACAGAGAAGGAAGGATCGACACCAGTCCATGGTCCGTATTCTATCTAGCTGCTCTGGCATTCGTCTGAAAGTAATAATCGAAACCACTGAACAGAGAAGTCACCTTACGAAATCCATTTAGGGCACCATGAACACATCAAGAAATGTCTGACATCTCATCAGGAATTAACCCGTAGTCTCCCATCTCAGGTACGCTCGATCCAGTGGTGTAACTTTTCGCCCACCGCTGTCCATGTTGGTTACAATTCATATTATAATATTAATTATTACACTTACTACAATGTAAAAAGTAGTCTAGATATGTAGAAATAGCATAATGATTCGTTAAAAATTGAGGCAAGAAAAATGGAGAATGATTTTTCGAAATCTGACTTTAATAATATCGTTTTCTCTACTTTTGGAGAAGAGAATAAAGTTTAAAAAAATCAAAATTTGTAGAAAAAAGTTTTAAAATCAAACTGTCACACAATCAAACAAAACATTATTTACATTTTCGAGCTTTTCCTCTGCCACATGGTTTGCTTCGTATCACTTTATGTAAAATTCATCAATTGTGTAAAAAAGACTGGTATGAGTTACAAATGCCACAAGTTATTTGTAAAAATAGTAACATTATACAAATTCAAGATAATATTTTTTACGTTTGTGTATTATAAAAATGGTCTATTCCATGTAATTGAGTTTTCAATTTTGTATTTTTTGAGACCCAACATATCTGTTGACCGTCCTAGATGAGGAATTTCCCCCATTGTCTCAGGATATGAATAAAAAACTTAATGGTTAAGGTACGTATTTAGGTAAAGTACACGTGGTTTTCGTTAACGGTTACGTCGACAATCTTGGTATCCCCTCTTTGTCTATCAGGCTACTTGATTTATCTGAAGGATGCATATTCTTGTAAAATGACGTCCTTTTCAGATAGGTATCAGATAGGTATAGTGAAAATCATAACCTTACGAGATTCTACAATCAATCCATCCGGAGGAAACGTTTTTAAAAAGAGAGCTCAGTAAAACAAGTGACAAACGCGCGTTTTTTGATCTCGACTCTGGGGTGCGAGAAAGGGGCCGCGCGCCATTAGCATGGTTTTCAGGTTAGCTCCGCACATCCTTCTGCACCGAGAGATGTTGG
Organism: Acheta domesticus; assembly: GCA_031308135.1. NCBI lineage: Eukaryota > Metazoa > Arthropoda > Insecta > Orthoptera > Gryllidae > Acheta > Acheta domesticus. Next base: position 147,999,292 of record JAHLJT010009436.1, on the reverse strand, counting down.
GGCTCTCTCCGTCAGCCCTACGCCATCCGGGAGACACTTTCCCCCAGCCTCCTTCCAGTCCAGATCGCGGCCGATTGTGGGAGGACTCGGTTGGAACCGGAAATCGTCCCATCTCATCGCCTCCGAGGATCGTGAGCGCGAAAAGAAGATCAACAATGCACAAGTAGGGCGCTCAACTTCTTGTTCAATCGAAGGATTAAAAGAGGGCCCGCACAGCTTTTAAACGTCGCATAGAAGGGTTGGAAACAGAGGTGCAGAGAACATTCTTTATAATACACAGTATTAGTTAAATGCGGAGACTATCATTTCATCTTCGTGGATAATGTGTGACCGTCAACAATTCAATGGATGGATTAACCTTACATCCCGTAGATTGAATCCATTCGTGTTAGAAGAAACGTAAGTCTTTCGTAGACTTTTCTTTCATTCATTCATTCGTTCGTTACGTTTCATTCATTATTTATTTCATTCATTCACTATAATAATTCAATATATTCTAGTACGTAAATGTTTTTGACTCTAAATAAATTAAAAAATATATATTAAAAAAGTTTACCGAGGAAAGTTTTCAATTCGAATGCCTAAGGGCAACTCGAAAACATT